>MU681386.1:156013-175732 GCA_026770625.1 Nicotiana glauca
TTTCTTCACCATTACTTCTAAATCACATTCAATCCTGTAGAATAAAAGTAAATGACATTAAATACATGATTTTATCACTTCAAACATAGCAAAAGTATAGGTTTAAAGGCAAGATAAGTTGGTATTTTACCAACTTATCACCAACGAACACATCACCACCTATACGTGTGCAATAAAGGGCAACGACCTAAAAGACGGCAAGATCGATTTCGTCTTACAGAAGAAGTTCGGAGAAACACTCTCGAAAGGGGACGTGATGTGGCATCACAACCTAGATCCCAACTCCATACACTCATTTACCATGCTAGTAGACTCCTTCATAAAGGCACACGTCGGTGCCATCAAAGTAGCAACAAGGAAGTCCGACGTATTCAAGATCAAGTAGAGGGAGAATGAAATGTTGCGAGAATTCATATCTCTTCCAAACGAAACGAATGGATCTACCCCCATTCTCCGATGACTAGGCGATGCAGGCTCACTCAAGGCCTAAATGAAAGAAGCTCAGTGGCCTCAAGGCAGATGAAAGAAAATATGATCAAATGTCCTATGGTAACCTGGTCAGACGTCAACAACTAGTATCAATCAAAGATCAGGCTCGAGGATGACCAGCTGGGAGCCCATTTGGGCTCAGTATATCCGAGCAGACTCCTGGCGAAGGAGTCGAAACCGAATAGAGAAAGGAATCATCCGTACCCCGAAGATAAAAGGAATGCCTCGAGATGCAATCCTCCCCGTGACGATCAATAGGTGAACCGAGGATAGAACCCTCGGGGACTCATCAAGAGAGGTGGATTCGACGGGTACAGAGGGCCAACGGGAACACCTCACCTATTAGAATATAACTTCAGCATCGACGTACCAGAAATTGTATTCGCCATCAGCAAAATCAGGGACGCCAAATGGCTTAGGCTTATTTAGTCAGATCCTTTCTAGAGGAATCACAACTTAGTATGTGAACTTCATAAATACGGACGACCAAGAAGAACGAAGCAAATGAGCTACAATGTGTTATCCAGATGATATTAGGAGGCATCAACACTCCCTAGAAACTCGTGATGAGAAGGAAAAAAATATCCATCACCAGAGAAAAGTGAACTCGGGGATGCGTACCCAAAGATGCCTTCGTATTCAGCGAGGAGGACTCCAAAACCTCATCCCAACCTTATAACGGCGCCCTGGTAACCTCTTTCCTCGTTAATTCATTCTGAATAAAACATCTGTTCATAGATCTAGGTAGCCCAGACAACATTATCAGGCCAAAGGTAATAGAGCAGCTCGGACTGCTAGAGCAAATCATGCTCGCCACACGAGTCCTTAACGGATTTGACATGGCAATCAAAACAACAAAATGAGAGATCAATCTCCTAGCCAGCATGGCCAGCACGACGCAAAATGTCAAATTCCATGTCATTGAAGGAGACATGAAATACAATGCCTTATTCGGGTGACCAAGGATACACTGCATGGGAGCGGTACCATCCACCGTCCGCCAAATGATGAAATTTCAAATAGCAGATGGGGCTAAAACCATCTACAATGAACAACACGCGGCAAGGGAAGTGTTCACAGTACGTCTTCGGCTACAGGGAACAACATAGCATCGACACCAATATCTCCACTCTCAAAAGAGCCAAAGGATAATCAAACTACGTCTTCGGCTAAGCCCGATAAAACACAACAGAGGTACCGAGTCCTCGCTCCAAACAATAGAGACACATCAGACCTCGGAACATCTCTGGGTTCTTCTACTTCATATTTATTTAATATGAATATTTTCCCTCTCTTTTTTTTATATCATTCCTTAAGTCCCATAGGTTTGATCCTGTAGAATTTGACCCATTTTCTCATTGAACGAAAGGTACGAAATAAATTAGATTGATAAAAGTACCATGTGAAATCTTCGGTTTTTCCCCTTCCTCGATCCCTATCCCATAGGTTAGGTACAATGTTTGAATCAATCCTCGGAACATCACCGACACATCCCATGATAAGGTAAGACCACCTCTCTTTCTCATTATTTTACACTAACCCATATGCAGGCACCCGATGAGGGTAGTCGAAAATGCTAACCCAACCCGAAGATCTCAAGGCGATAAAGGCATCCATTGCACTCTTTTCTTTTGGCCGAGCTTTAGTCCCGAAGAGGGTTTCACCGGCAAGGTTTTTAACAACGCAACATCCACGCGCTACCTAAGGATGATCCAACAAGCAGACAAGTTTTATTTTGCACACAACCTTGAACACTAGAAGGCATCCATTCGAGAGGTCATCCACTCAGAAAAATCGAGGAAAGACTGACAAGATACCAATACGAAATGATGTACCAGGCCAAATAGTCAAATGAACCGTGTTTGCATAAGCCGGACTCACGGCAGTAAAATAGCATGCACTTGTGCAAAGCAATCAAAGAATACCTTTTGCCAGAGCGTCTTGTACTCCAAAGGAAACTGAGCATTTTTACAGTAAAGATCCCTCCATCGAGGACGCCCCGAAATACTCGGAGACTACCGTTAAAAACTCGGCACCTACATGGCCTTAGGGTCAGAACTCCAAACTCAAAAGCCCTCAATGAGGCAGCACGGAATTCACGAAACATTTCCAAAAAGGAAAGATGTCCCGAACACTCAGAGACTGGCATTACAAACTCAGAAAGCACATGACCTCACGGTCGGCATCTACAACATCGTACGCCCTCAATGAGGCAATTCCGAGCTCACGAATAACGGCTCCCGAGACAAAGCAAACTCTATAACTCAGAGACTGTCACCAATCGCCATTCATTTAAAAATCTAAGGCCATAAGACCCCAAGTGGGCAGACTCGGTCTAGTAAGACCTATTTAAGGAAACAACGAAAACTGTAAGACCTCAAGCTAGGCATGAATCATACTTGTATCAAGTATCAACAAAACTGAAAGACCTCAAGCTAAGCATGAATCATACTTGTACCAAGTATCAACAAAACTGTAAGACCTCAAGATATGCATGAATCATATTCGTAACAAGTATCAACAAAACTGTAAGACCTTAAAAAGCATGAAAATTTTATAAGACCTTACTGCAGGCATAAACTCAATCTCGAAGTTTAGGCTATATATCAAATTTGTAAAATCGCTAAAAAGGCATACTCTTGATATAGATTCCCAAACTACTACACTCGGGACCAAAAACGGTAATGGCAAAACACAAATGACTATGGTCATATGGTTGTACTAGTAGAATTAATGTGACTCGGTAATGCCTGACCATCGCTACTAAATCATAAGCTATCACTTCGAATCTACTTCAAAAAGAACCTGTTAAACAGACTACCCTCGAGAAGTAAAAAAGCTTCAACCATGTCAGCATAAAATTACAAGTCTTTGAGCTACTCTACCTACGAGCCAAACCTTCTGAGGTGCTCGAACATCGCCGCAAATGACTTAAAATTGAGGTTATTCCTGAACCGACGATGGGTTAGACCAAATCATTACAAAAGTCCTTAATGAGAGGAAAAAAAAGCCTACATATGCTTAAGGGCAAAGCATAAAATCCATTGTCACCAGTATAACAAGCCTCAAGGCCACACACACTAAAAGGTCGCAACGACAAAAAGCGTAAGAGCCACTATCGCCAGCTTAAAATATTGAAAGCTTGAGGGTCAAAATAAGCTCCAGACGTAACCCGATTCGGATACTGGACTCAAAATAGTTAACTATACATGCCTAAGGGCAAAGCATAAGAGCCACTATCGCCATCTTGATGAGCCTCAGGGTCGTGCATATAAAAGGTAGCTTCGACCAAATTCATAAGAGTCATTGTCGCCCGCCCATACGAACAAAAAAAATTGAGGGTCGAATGTGCTCAATCGAAGCCCAAATTGGAGACTAAACCCAAAACAATTGAGAAAAATCATAAGAGCTCTAACGCCAACATACACTAAAAGTCGTATCGACCAAATGCGTAAGAGCTCCCAAGCCTGCCTAATGAGCCCCAGAGCCATATCACGAATCTAAAGATTCTCACCAACTCCAAAAGTAGTCCACCTGGTCAGAAGCAAAGAAGAAAGGGCTACAGAAGAAATAAATCCTTAAGTCTTCTTTATTTATATACATAAAAAAGTGAATTCTCTATATACAAACACGCTATGAAGGTATCACATACAAAACGGAAAAATATACGCCCCACCACTGACGTCTATGGCCAATCGGCCTCATCTCCACTCTCCTCAGCGTCGTACAGGGGTAACCGAGCACCGCGCTCATCCGCCCTCACTCGTACGAACTCCTCCAGGAGAACAAAACCCCTGGTACCGACCTCCTCGAGAACCTTTATTGGGGATTTGCGACGTGCATATTTTTTTATCCTCTCTTCATGATCAAGGACCCTCTTCAACTCGTCGTTGGCATCGGTAGCATCCTTCGATATATCACCATCTCCTAATCGACCTTAGTCCGGCCCAGTTCTGCTTCGGTCCGAGCATCAACGATCTCAGCCCAGACCTTCAAAAGTTCAGATTCGAGCTTTGTGAGCATGTCCTCTTGAACTAAAGCATTATCACGAGGTAGGTGGAGTTGGACCTTGAAGGCAGGAACTTTAGCCAAGGCACCTTTCTCCTATGAAGCTCTGAGCTATGCCCGAGCTCTTAACTTGACACAGTCATTTCTTATTCAATCGGCTTCACTCCTAAGACACTCCAGGGCCTCAGTCTTCTTCTGGAGCTGGGATGGATGATGAGTTAACCTTAGAAGTTAAAAAGCAAAATGTGTTCTAAACCAAGATGGGAAGTTACCTGCTCTATTAAATAGCTCTCGTAATTCAAGCTCCGATATGCCTCACAATGCCAATATGTCAACTCAACTTCCTTCTGCTTGCAAAGGATCCTAAGGGATCTACACTAATCTAGATCTTTACAGAGCCTATCTCCATGATGGAGCAGCTCAGACCTAAGCCTATCAAAGGCCTGCAAATAAAAAACTCGATAAGAAATGCAAGATGCAGGATTTGGAGTGCCTATGGCAAAGCTTACCGCAAAGTGAAGTCGGCAGACTTCCTTGAAGGCCGAGTACACATCTGTTGGTCCAGTCCCCTCAAACCTAGACCCGATCACTACCTTCCTCATCTTCAACAATAAAGGGCGTAGAAGAACGGCAGTGCAAAGTCAGCAGACCTCGATGATGAAAGGGTCTGTACAGCCTGACGAGATGGCTGAGCATGAATTCAAGCCCTGCCATCTCTATAAGGAACCTCATCATCACTACTATTCACCAAAACGACATATGTATATGCGCTAAGGTGACCAGATACTTTAAACAAAAGTGAAGCACAACCTTATAAAGGGAGCCAGTGTGAAGGGATACAAGTACATGTTCAGGAATCCATCGGCAGGGTCCGTGATACCCTCATCTGAGGGAAGCACCTGTAGCGCTACCTTCTCCCCCCATCTGCAGTCTCTTCTCACTAACTCAAGGCGATCCTCTCTTATGAAATACGTAGTCTCCTAGGCAAACTCTAGTTGATCCTGAGCACTGGGAATTGAACTCTCCCCTCTCTACCAGACAAACACCAAAGTTGCAGTCATAGCTATGGCGGGATTAGCAAACTAAAGCGGGAACCTATGAAAACACTCTCTTGCTAAGGTAGTAAAGGACTCGACGCTGAAATGGAAGGATACCTATCTAAAAAATTGGGATCTCCCAAGAAGTGGAAGCAACCGTATATATATGTGGAAACAACAACGGTCTGCCTGCCCAAGATAGGCCTCGGGAGGCCAATGACTTTGATGCAAGCCCTGAGGTGGTGCCCAACCTTGAGGACCTCCATCAACAAGAATTTAGGCTTCAAAGAGACAACAACATCATCTCCAGTCCCCAGGTGGTACCCGACCTTGAGGATCTCCATCTACAAGAAATTAGGCTTCAAGGAGCCAACAACATCATCTCTAGTTCTGAGGTGGTACCCAACCTCGAGGACCTCCATCAATAAGTTAGGATTCAAAGAACCAATAGCATCATCTCCAATCCTGAGGTGGTACCCGACCTCGAGTACCTCCATCAAGAAGAAAAATCATCGCTTCAAATTCCACGCATGAGGGCTCAACCCTAAGACATCACCTAAATATAGGCAACCCCTCATTGGGGACGTATCTGCAACATCTTAAGATATTATCTACACCAAATTCAAAGAAAATATCCAGGTTCTCAAAGCTGACCTTCACTCAGAGGCCACCCTAAAAAATTTCAATGTTCGACGTGCTATCTCCACAAGATTCGAGGGTCCCGATGACCCGAGTCTATTGGACCGCTTCAGGCTTGGTCCGGATGGTGGGCTTGGAAAGGAGCCATTTCTATTAACCAAAAGCTAGAGGGAATACTCACATCCGAGTTAGATATCGACAGTTGTCAATAGAGGCATACATTTTGAACTCGCACAAATATAAAATAATATGAGAACCATCAAGGGCAGAAGTCAAGAAAATATCTTTATATTCATAAACATTTGCTTACAACAGCCCTCGAGGGGTCCTTACATATGATAACAAAAGCCTACAAAGGGTCCCTACACAGAAATGAAAGAGCAAAGGGATACACATGGCAAAATATTAAAGGCCTAGCCTATTCTCCAGGATGCAACCTCGGCAGCAGCGTCTTCGGATATTATCCCCCCGGGTGCGTGACCTCAAATAAAATATCTTCCAAAGCATCATCTCCTCGAGAGACTAACCTCGACCCCCCAAAATGGCATCTTCAAAAGGGAAGATATAGAAGGGAAAAGAGATGGAGAAGAGCAAAATGACGAAGGGGAAACCGGAAGAAGCTAAGAAGTGGCTAGGTGAAAAATCTGGCTAGTATGAACTTCGCCAGTACTAGTATTATGAAGCCACTTCTTGGGACGTTGCCTCGGTATGGGATCCAATAGTTAGTAGATAGTGTCTCCACACCCCAAGAAATCCAAAAGTGGTGGAACGCGTCAAGCCAAGGTGGGAGGGTGAGCAGCGGAGTATAGTCCGAGAATTCTCGTGAGCAGCGGTGTAGAGTTTGAACATCTTTCTAGATCGGAAGAAGTTGGCCACCCCCGTATCGGCATCTCAGAGCGACATCAACAACAACAATAACAACAACAAAGAAATAGCAAAATCTCGCTCAACTACGAGACATTTAGGGAGAACCTTGGCACGGACAATATAAGCATGGCCAAGCGATCACGAGGCCATAGGCCTCAGTCATGGTAAGCGATTGACAAGAATGAAAAGGGAAGAAGATGTGGGAAAATAGGAACGCATTTGGATGAAAGGTTTATCCCAAGAGTCTCCCATTAATAGGAAAGGAGGCAACATAACCAACGATGCAATTATCATCCTTGGAAAATGTAACGGTAGGCATGTTTAATGCGTCCTTGGGAGCTGAATCGGTGGCGACATTATGGCTTTGGAGAATAAGAAATTGCAATGCTTTGAACGGTCCCAGAAAAGCGAGGTGACGGAATGTTTTCCGTTGTCATGAAGGCTAATGTCACATACCTCATCATTTCTATAATGTCATCATGGAGAGCTCGAAGAGTCAGGCATCAGAATCGTTTTCTCTCACTTCGTTCTAGGAAACACTGAGGCTATCTGTACGCGGCAAAATCAAAAGGTTCGTTTTTTTCTAACTAGTTCAATTCAAAAGATCGTCTTGTGGCCTCGAGGTCGTGAAGCTGTGATCGGTTTCCCTCCCCAAAGCTCGTCAAGGCCCGGCCTAAAGGGAATATTGATCGAGTCTAAAGAAAGAGTGGGGAGTTCCCCAAGGCATGCAGCTAAATCTGACAAAGCCGGCCTACCCAGAACCTGTATCGGGGTATCACATCTAGTTATCCCATCCCTCTACCTTTATAATTAACGCATTTTGTACTATGTTGGGATTCCCCTCCTATATAAGGGGGATCCTTGACACTTTGTAAATCATATTACTCCAACTATTCTACACAAGATAAATAACAACTTTCTCTCCCTTTTTTCTCTCTAACTTACTCGTTCGAGATTATCACTTTCACTTATTACGTTCATACATGTTCTTCATTTATTGCTTGTTATTGGCCATAAAGAGCCTCTATTAATTATATTCTAACTATTAGCCCTTTCTCTATTATCCCCGATAGCTCGAGCTCGAGCCCAGCCATCAACCTCGAGGTCCTTCATCGATCAGTTCGAGTCCCGAAAAGCTAAACCTCCCTATTCGATTATAACTGCATTTTAGCTCGTATTTCATCTTTTATCTCTGCATATCTAGCATCAATTGCTTAAAATACTAGCATAAAAGTAAATCACGTATTTTTAGAGTCCCATCAACCAATTTAATTTTTATTAACATTTTCACAGTAAACACTCCTTATGACTCCAGTGTTCATTCACACTTATTTATCAATACCATCATGGGGAAACCCTTATTACCTCTCCCGAGAATTGTTCTTGCATAATGTTCTCGAGTCGTAACAAATCGGTAGGATTTGGATAAGTGCAATCTCATTACTTCCTTATTTTATCGTATTCTTCCTTTACTATTCATTTATTACTAGAACCACTTAATTCTAACTTAATGCCACATCACTCCATATTACCTTTTAGGTGACTACTACGATATAGAGCTACGTCGATCTACCTATAGACGTTTTACCTCTTCATCCTTGGCGCCTTTTCACATCATTGATGACCCTTACATGCCTTGCAGTAGTCCTTCTGTACCAAAGATAGCAAAATTCCTTAGTCACGAGGATGATACCTAGTGTAACTGGCTCACCTAGTCCCTTTTCTCACATTACTTGCTTTAGAGAAGGGTCTTCCTGAATGACCTTGAAATGGTATTCTTCTGTTGTCTATTCTATTATCGTCGAAACAAAAATCTAAAATTCTCATGATGCCAACGATTATCAAATCACTCAGTCTCTAATTCATGTTTAATTTATCTTGCTCACTAGCCCATATTGATTTCTATTACACTAGGGTCTAACTTTTATTTCTGGTAATCACGTTAGAGTCACGAACTTATTTTTCGAAATGAGGATATGACTTTATGGCCTTTACTATTTTTTTGTCTCAGGGCCTGTCACCTCTCATCTTTTCCTTCCCTTGACTATAGACTCTGTAATACTGTCTCTTTTTTATCTACTGTTGTCATCCATGTATCACATCTTACTTATAATACTTCATTAACTTTCTTTTTATTTCCCTGTTAACATATCTGTCTATCACTTTATTTTGAAACTTCAACAAGACATTTTCTTGCATTTAGCTCCCCTTAATCCATCTAGTGTCTCTTCGGGTTGCCTAACATTCTCCCTCTACTAGGGACGGAAGCCACACTAAGGTAATATTTATCCCTTCCAGGTTTACAATGCCTAGAGTGAACCATCTAGGTGTCCCACAAGGAGATCGATTAGCACATTTGAAATGTCTTTTCGAAATGTCAACTAACACAAACAAACCAGCCACTAATTTGGGTTACACTAACCCCCAGCCGGATCTTGATAACCCGTCTTTCTTTTAAACTATATCTGTTAGCCCCCAAAGGGCATAACTAAGATGGGTGTGGCCAATTGTACATACCTCTACTATTGTTGAAGGTAACTCAAAATGCTCATTTCTCTTCCTGAATTGTAAGTACTGATAAACTTCATTAATTGGGTGCCTCGTACCCTTCTTCACCTAGCCTCTTTTACTTGTTGAAACTTGTATTTACCTTTTGAATCTCTTATTGCTTTTCACCATATGGGTAGATCGATATTCTTTCCTTAAGGCTCCTTATCAAGAAGCTTAAACATTTTAGTGCACACATGATCAGCTGAAGACCATACATTTACTCATTATAAGCATCATGAAAAATCGAGTTCCTGTGACTCATCTCCTCCATAGCCACATTCAATCTCTTACCAGCTGTCTTTTTGGATTTAGGTATTGTCTTATTATGAATAAAATATAATTTAGGAGTCTGAATTCGTACAAGTGAGCTTTACCACACGATCTAGGGCAAGGAGAAAGAGTGGTAGTCCTAAATGAACTATAGCATCCTGCTTATAAGTGTGTTGCACCATACACCCATAAAAAAGACTCTACTAGACACGCCTTGTAGACTTCCAAGGACGGAACTACTCTAATAACACATCTGTCACGACCCAAACTAATGGGCTGCAATAAGCACTCGGTACCATACTCAACCGAGTACCAATATAACATATATTTCGTATCATGCTATCATAGGTAAATGAACTAGAGAGGTTTTCATGATATAAATAGAATAAAACATGAGGGAATACTCAATATAGGATTGCCCAACATGACATATAGACTTATACATATGACGCACGGGCCTATAAGGCAAAAATCATCACTCGTACATTGAACATAGCCGAGAAGGCCATATAATATTTCATATATATGACATATATCTACAGGCCTCAACGAGTTGATAAATACCATAAAGGTCGGGACAGCACAATTCAGAATTGTAGCCACGAGGCACTATTTTTGCAATCCGTAGATTTAGCACTGCGACCGCAAGGAACTCTTTTGCGGTGCGCAATAGTAGGATTGCGTCCATAAGATAATCTTCTGCGGCGGCACAAATCTTCTGTGGACTGCAATTCAAGGAAATTGTGGACTTGGCTTTTTGTCATCTCTCAGATCTTGGATCCTAGCCCAGCTTTTACAGCTGCACAATTCATGTGCGATCCGCAATTTTCTCAAAAGTCTACTGAATTTTCCTTCTTTAATTATGGCCACGGATGGAATTCTATAGACCGCACATTGTAGGCTTTTGTGCCATTTATTTCCTTGTGTTTAGACAACTATTTTTTAGTCAGATTTCTTCTCGAGAGTCCAACATCCAACATTCCTGCAATTTTGAACATTTCATTAGTTTTAGGAACATAATTTAATTCTTTTAGACTAAAATAAAACCTCAAAGGAGCTAATAAGTAGTCAAAATCCCCACTTATCAACTCTCTCAAACTTAAGTCTTTGCTTGTCCTTAAGCAAATAAAATAGTTCCCACCTCCAAAAGTTAAGGGATCTTACAGCTAGCCACTGGTGAGCCAATCACACCTCAGTTGGGACAAACAATCACCCACACCACACATGCATTATCGACAAGACGACAAATGAAACATGTAATCACATATATCTCTAATGTGACATTCGAGCATCAAAAGTTGACTTTACTCATCAAGGAGTATCGCTCTATCTTGTAGGTCATGGTGGACTCCAAACGCATCCTCTTCTACTTTTCATTTTCCAAGATCACTTAATAATTTAGCACTCAATTCAATGATTTATGAAAGGTTCACTTATCTCTCTCAAGAGAATGCCACATGTACGGCTTCCAGTACCATAGGCTTGCCCCTCATATAGATCATCGCTAATGTATCTCACTAGGCTCAAAATCAAGTAGGACTTCTTTTGGGATATAATGAAGGCTTTTTGATTAGGGATTGATACAATATGGATTAGTGGTTACACCTTCTTTAAGCACTCCATCTTTAAATTCTCGGCTCACACTTTTCCAATATCTTGAGGTATTTTCTTTTCCACGGGGAACTGGGAGACTTAACATCACTCTTTCATGATCATTAAATTCATATTTCTCCATTTTTGGGATCATTGACTTTGTTTTAATCCCTTCTACTCTTACACAAATTCACTTTTTGCATTTTTTTTGTTCTTTTGTTTTATTTGCACTTCCTTTTCATCACTTATTTTCTCTTTTTGTGCCTTGATACCTTTTTCAATTTCCTTATCTCTCTCCCAAACTTACGTTTTTAGACATTTGTTTCACTTGAGTGTTAAGGAAAGCTCGGGTGCCAAGAGAGGATCACGATAAAATGGGTAAAGGCTTGTAATGTGATTTTAAAATGAGAAAGGTTAAAGGCTAGAAGAGGTTGACTAGGGATGACATCATTGATAGGCAATAGAAAACTCAAACGGGCCAAGGAAAGACTACAATCACCTCTCAAGCCAAGCAAAACTTATGATTTTGCCTTAAAACACATTCGGGGAAAGTTTTAGACCTTCCGCACAGGTACTTGGACTAGCAACAAAGCATCTCACCCATCCTGCAACTAGATTGTTAAAGAGGATAGAGTCGAGGGACCGTAATGACTACATTCAAGATTGAAGATCACTATTGTCCAATTAGAGCACTCGATGATACCAAAGTCAACACAAGAGTGACAAAGTCACTAACTAGAGCTATTTCCTTTTAAAAACCTTGTGTAGTTAAATGTGTTGGTGCCAAATGAAGCATGTTTGACTCTTCGAGTTTGACTTAATCATGTCTTTTTATTCATTACTACTACTATTATTACCTAAACACAAAACATACTCATTCTCTTAAGAAGGTTTTCACACCATCCATCGTTGGAACGAGTCACTAGTTCACACAACATATACCTTTAGAAAGAACCGTGGTATTAAGTAAACCAAAGGCTTATTATCTATTTCAACATAAAAAAGCTATTAAATGAAACACTAACTAATAAGAAAATAAACATAAAGAAGTTACGAAAAAAAAACTATTGAAAGCATAATGAATGCACATAATGAGAGAGAGAAAGAAAAGATAAATACATAACGAAAGAAGAGAGAGAATATATACATAATGAGAAAGAAGAAGAAAATAGTATAAGTTAATTATAGGCCAAATGTCTCAGAATCAACAAATAAGATCAAATAAACTCCACCACCCCCTCCCAAATAAAAATAAGCATTGTCCTCCCTACTTACAAAATAAGAGTGAATAAGACTCCCAATGGATCCTTGGATATCTTTGTGTCCCCAGTAGTGTCACCGCCCTCAGGTTCCAATTGGATCTCATCATCTTCAATTCTGGCAGTCAACAAGTTGGCGAACATCTTGCGCACTGCCTTAGCAGCCAGGTCTAGCTCCTCAGACTAGCCAGCTGGTGCCAATGGAGTTGATGGTGTTATTGGTGCTATAAGATTTGGATAAATCAGCATATCAAATAGGAGATCTCCAGCTGCTGCTATCTTGGTAACCTGCCTCCTGAGCTTGTCAACTGACTTCTTGGTAACCTAGGACATTCGCATTTTCTTTAACTCTTTCCTCATCTCCTCAATCACTGACCCATGTTGTACCAAAGTGTTCATGATAGTAGTCTTGTTCTCCAGGAGCTTTTTTAATGTATCCTCCTCTATCAGGGAAACCTGTGGTGCCTAAATGGATTAATGTTTTGCTACTGTATATGTCAGACCACTTTGCAGTGATTGTCTACATCTAGTGTTTGAGGCTTTCCAGTATTTGGGAGACTCAGAGCGTAGAAAGTGGAACAGTAGGCATGGGTACCAATTTCAAAGCCGATGTAGAGCATCTGATAGGGACTTCGGTGGTCACTTAATATAATAGGGGAGGCATGGATACGGCACTAGAGGAAGGTTCGGACGAAGAGGACGGAACATTAGCTACCTCTGCAACTACCACAGGTAGCTCATCAGACTTACTTGTGGTGGTAGACAAAAGACTTTTTATCCTTGGGTTCTTTGCATCCATCAAAGCACACCATGAGAATGGCTTCTTCGGTCGCACCTTCGTGTCATAATCCCTTGGCTCCACATGCACATCTGTGGGGTACTCTATGATGGTGTTGAGATATGAGTAGGAAGAATCATTCTGCCGAGCAATCATTGAGATATTGGCTAACATTGCGGCACCCAAATTGATAGGGTACTCGGCCATGATAGAGCCAACTATCACTACCCGAGGAATGAGAAGATAGATCTCATTCTGCCTCGGGTCTAGTCTGTTGCAGACAAAGTTTATCACACTTTTCTTTGAAACTTAGGGTGTTCCTTTGGATAGGCACCCCTGCTTTGATCCATGTTGGTGGTGGTTCTGGTGCAGCTAGCATCTCTTCTAACCAAGGACAAGTTACATCCCAAGTGAACACTTCTCTATGTACTCTATGGGTTTGAGATCATCAAAATCCTAATATGTGTTCAATGTGTGTTAGCCCAAGAATAGGTAAAGTTTTGAAGATTAACAAAAGAATTCAGACATGGACCAGGTCCATCTTGTGAAGCACAATCATGATTAACCTATACATGTGAGATGCACGTGAAGGAGATAAGTTCTACTAATCAAGAAGCAATATCTCCTGATATGATCGAAAAAGTTGCATATTGGATAAGGGGAGAAAGTCTCCTTATATGAAGAGAGCACAATCTCGGATGAAGATAGTGTTAGCGTTTGAGATCATCATGAACTCTTCCATGTTAGAAGAGCAGCAATTGAATCCCAATTAAACTTACTAACCTATTAAATGTTAGTGTTGTTCTCTTTTCCAGGTAGTCCATATATGCAGAAGTTATACTTAAATTGAGAGCAAAAGAGCAAGGTGATTTTTCAAGCAATTTATGTGTGACTTGAGTGTGCATTCCTGAAGCTACTTGAACGAGATAGAAGAACCAGTTCCAACTTTCTATCTTTTATTCTAGTTCAATTGTAGTAGGTGTTTTAACATTGTACCTTTCAACTTTCATAGAATCAATTGTATTAGGTACCTGGAGTATTCAAGTTAGAGTTAACTTGAAGTTGTCGCAGCATTTGGGGCTATGCTCCACAATAGGATTAGAGTTAATCCTTAGGTTTACAAAGATTTTTTATAAATGCTATTTTGGCTCAGTGATATTAGTGGATGTTTGGGAAAATCCTATTGAGTAGTAGGTCGTGGTTTTTTCACCTTTTGAACTAGGTGTTTCAACGTAAAAATCTATGTGTTCTTTATTTTTTGTATTTATAATTCCGTAAATAGTAGTAGTTAGAACACCTAGAAGAACCAGGTTCTTCTATAGAGTAGTTAAACAAAAATTGGGCACCACATAAATCACCCCCGTCTTCTGTGGTATTAATGCTTAAATCATCAATTGGTATCATAGCGGGTTATCCTTTAAGAGGTTTACACCTTAAGAAAAGATCAAGATGAGTGCACCACTTAGAAACTGGGTAGGGCAATCCACTGCTAGGCCTTCACTCTTTAATGGTCAGTACAATTCTTAGTGGAAGAACATGATGAGAGATCATATCATAGGAGAGGACTATAAACTCTGGGACATAGTCACTGATGGTCCCCTGGTAACTACAAAGAAAAATGATGAAGGAGTGGACGTGCCAAAAACAATAGCTGACTGCACTGCTAAAGATTTGAAGAAATGGTAGAATAATGCCAAGGCCAAGAAATGGCTTGTGTGTGGACTGGGTATACATGAGTACAACAGGATTCACAGTTGTACCACTGCCAAAGAGATATGGGACACGTTGCAAGTGGCTCATGAAGGAACTCCTCAAGTAAAGAGATCAAGAGCAACACTTCTATATTCTCAATATGCGAATTTCACTATGAAAGAAGGAGAAACTATCCAGGAAATGTACATAAGGTTCACAACATTAGCAAACGAACTTAAATCTCTTGGGAGAATTATCCTTGAAGAATAGAAGGTTGAGAAAATCTTGACAAGAGTTTTACTAGTGACTTGGGAAAGAAAAATCACTGCTATTCAGGAATCCAAGAACATTGCTATCCTCAAGCTAGATGAATTGATTGGAAATATCACTTCCTATGAACTGAGGATTCAAACCATAAAAATGGATGCACCCAGGAAGGAAAGAAGTCTGGCTCTTACAATAGCTGAAGGCGCAGATCTGGAGGATGATGAAGTGGCAATGATTACAAGAGATTTCAAAAATTACCTAATGAGAGGAAAGGGTTCTTTAAGAGGTACAACCTCCAACAAACCAAGGGCTTCTGACAAACAAACTAACGAGGGTTTCTACAAATGTGGTAAGACTGATCACATGATCAAAAATTGTCCTTAGTGCGAAATTGAATGGAAGAAGGAAAGGGCTGAACGAAGCAACAGGTTCAACCAAAACGAACAAAATATCAACAAAGGTTGTGGTTGATACTTGGGGAGAAACCTCAGATGAGGACTCAAAAGATGAAGTTGGAGATGAACAAGCGCTTATGTCCATCGCGGAATCATATGATGAACAAGAGGTAAGTGTCCTTTATCTCAAAGACAAAATTAAATTTCTATCTAAAGAAAAGTTGTCTGAACTATTGCCAGACTTACGGAAAAAAAATCAAAAATCAAAAGAGTCATTGATGAGTCTGAGGTAATTAACAATGAGAAGGATGATCTGTTTATGGAGTGTGCAATCTTAAAAGCCAAGTGCAAAAATCTAGGATCTAGGGCTAATGAGAGTGACAGTAAAATGTTAAGTTGAAGAACCAAGTTCTAGAACTTGACACCAGTGTCCTAGAACTTAGGTCTAAAAATTTAAAACTAAAACTAGGAACAAGAAAGAAGAAAGATGATCATACACACCTCATCTTAGAAGAAAACTAAGGAAAAATGAAGGATGAGTTGTACATGAAGGATGAGCTGATAAGAGGTTTAAAAGAAGACCTAGGGCAGGTAAAGCATGGACTAGACAGAACTTGCAAATGGAATAAGGCTTCTGATGCACTTTCCTGGCTACAAGATCATCACGGTAGCCAAAAAAAGGACTTGGCTATGGGACTCAAGCACCTAAGTGGGTCCCTAAAAGCAAGTAAATCACTCTCCTTAAAATAAAATTTGCACTCACTATGGCAAGACTGGTCATTACAAAAATGAATGTAATGCAAAAGAAAAGGCCAGTCAAAAAGAACAAAGCTTTTGTTTAAGAAAAAAATAGGCTGCCCGGGTGGGCAAAAATGAATTTGATTTACCCCTTTGCCTGTAGAAAGGGACCCAAACTAGTTTGGGTTCCTAAGACTAACCCTTTATTTCTTTTTGCAGGTCCAAGTGAAGGGAAGCAACCAAATATGGTACACGGATAGTGGCTGCTCAAAACACATGACTGGAAGCAAGAATCAATTCCTTTCACTTGAAAACTTGAAAGGGGGTAATGTCTCCTTTGGAAATGGGAAGAAAGGTGAGATCATTGGGGTTGGAAAGGTAGGTAAGACAGACTCTCACTCCATTGAGAATGTATACTTGATAGATGGCTTGAAGTATACCCTAATCAGTGTGTCACAACTGTGTAACAAAGGCAACCTTATAGCATTTACCTCTACAAAATGTTTTGTGATTAACCTTACCACTGACAAGATAGTTTTGCAGCGAAAAAGAGTTAACAACATTTACATTTTAGATTTGTCCACTCTTTCAGAAAATGAACTCACTTGCTTAAGTGTGTTGGATAATGATCCCCTCATGTGGCACAAAAGACTTGGTCATGCAAGTCTGAATCAACTCAACAAATTAGTCTCCAAGGACTTGGTGATAGGGCTGCCTAACATCAAGTTCAAAGAAGACAAAGTTTGTACGGCCTGTGCAAGGGGGAAGCAGGTAAGATCATCCTTTAAAAGCAAGAAAATGATAAGCACAACCAGGATGTTGGAACTGGTTCATATGGATCTCTGCGGTCCAATGAAAACATTGAGCAGAGGTGGTAAGAAATATGTGATGGTACTTGTTGATAATTATTTTAGGTTTACCTGAGTACTATTCTTAACATCTAAAGATGAAGCATTTGACGTGTTTACTACTTTGCTAGAAAGACTCATAAACAATTAGGAAATCAACTTGCATCCATTAGGTCTCATCATGGAACTGAGTTTGAAAATGCTAAGTTCACTGAATTTTGTGATAAGCATGGCATAGATCATAACTTCTCTGCCCCTAGGACTCCTCAACAAAATGGAGTAATTGAAAGAAGGAACACTATGATGACCCGACCCGTCGTCTCGTGAGTTACTACCCCGTTCTTCCCATTTTCTGCTTCCTTATGTTTCATTACCGGTATTGGCGCGTTAAAATTTAATTGGAGTGATTTTTATTAAGAAGTGAGACACTAGGTCTCTTTTAAGAAGGCTTAAGTTGGAAAAGTCAACCGGATGTTGACTTGTGAGTTAGAGGGATCGGAATTGAATTTTGATGATTCGGTTAGCTCCGGGTGATGATTTGTGACTTAGGAGCGCGATCGGAATTGAATTTGGAGGTCCGGTGTAGAGTTAGGCTTGAATTGGCAAAGTTTGAGTTTTGGCGAATTCCGGTTGATAGGTGAGATTTTGAACCGAGGGTCAGAATGGAATTCCGAGAGTTGCTGTAGCTTCGTTAGGTGATTTCGGATATGTGTGCCAAATTTCAGGTCATTCGGACATCGTTTGGTCGGGTTTTTGATCGAATGCAAGTTTCGGAAGTTTTGGTTAAAGTTAGAGTTTGATTTGAGGAAATTTGATGGTTTTAGTGTTGTTCGATGTGTTTTTATGATTGGAACAAGTTTGTATGATGTTTTAGGAGGTGTTGGCATTTTTGGTTGAGGTCCCGGGGGCCTCGGGGTGATTTCGGATGGCTAACGGGAACTTTTGAAGTTGGAAAATTTCATAATAGACGAAATTGTAAATGAGTGTGAACAAAACCTTACTTTAAACGATCATATCTCCCGTTATATAAGGATTTGTGTGGCCCACAACCTATCAAATTAAATCCCTTTGAGTCTAGTATCCAACTCAACAACCGTTTGTCATTTGGAGGTGTAGACAGAAAGTTGTGATCATTTTACTGGGAATGTGTCAGTAGCGCGGCCTTAGCGCGGGAGCGCTAGTAGCCCGCGCTAATTGAGTTATCTTCTGCCTCACTAGCGCGGGATTAGCGTGGGCGCGCTAGTATCAGGTCTCTAAATATACCTAAGGACAGGAAATGACAGAACTTGAGTCATTTCTCAAGCCTAGGGCTTCCCCAACATTCCCAATCCGACCAAAGCATCCAATTGCACTCCTAAGGTAAGCTTTTAAGTGTGTTTTCATGGTGATTTCACTTCTCAATCACTAGTTACAACATGATTTTGATTGAATTTCATAGGATTTCTTCAAAAATCACAAGAATACCCCAACGTTGTCTTTCAAGATTTGGTCTACGAGAGGTTTGTCTATCATCTTTAACTACTCTATGGTGATTATGTATGTATGATATATACATTAGAACTCATGGGATGATGATGAAAAACCATAAGTGCCTAACCTAGGTTGTGTTGGTTGTAGAGATTGTGAAATGGTTTAATTAAGGGGGTTGATGGTTGGGTATGAATAAATGGTCATACATATGTTGTTAGAAGTTATAAATTGGTTAGGAATGATGGTGGAGTGAATTTGTTGGTTAATGGAGATAGTTGGAGGAACCAATACTATAGTTATGAGGTGTAAATATCTATTCCTACAAGATGTTTGATAATAGGCCTAAATGGCATAAGTTATGGGATTTATTACTAATATTGGCCCTATTGAGTGTTGTATTGTAGATTGAAGTTACATAACTGTATTGGATCATTGTAGTATCATTAAGGGGCGAATTTCAGATATATATGGGTTACAACCCCGTCTTTTAGAAATCGAACTTCATCGATGTTTATGTGATTTTTGGTCAGATTCGACGCACGAGGAGACCAATTTGAGAGGCAAGGGCATAGCGAGCTAGACTTTGGGCTGGCTAGACGTGGGTAATACTTGTAAATGATATCCTGAGGGGTTGAAACCCTGGATTTGCACATCATAGTGCCGTATTGAGGTGACTTGCACGCCGGATATAAGCGTGGGGTAGAGCACCGTTGGGGATTGTGACTTGATCCGTCCCGGTTGTTGATTTTACTGCGTATTTGACTGAAATTACTTGTTATCATCATAATTTGGGCTGATTGCCATGTTTGGGGCCTTGTG
>MU681386.1:176836-194009 GCA_026770625.1 Nicotiana glauca
ACACCTCGATGTCGGGCTGTGACGGGATGGTTCCCTGTTGTTATCATTGTTTTCCGCGCTTTTGATTATGCTAATCATGTTTTAGTTTTAGAATTGTTAAATATTTGTTCAAAGTAGCAGTTTGTTTTGTTGGCTGGCCTTGTCTTCACGAGAGGCGCCATCACGATCGGGTTTGGGATTTGGGTCGTGACAAACATGACTCTTGAAGATATGGCTAGGACTATGATTCTTTCTAGTAAATTGCCTCACAGCTTCAGGGCAGAGGTTGTAAACACTGCATGTTACATTATCAATAGGTGCATGACTAGCACTCTTGTAGAGAAGACTCCCTATGAGTTACTTAAAGGGAGAAATCCAAATATATCCCATCTTAGGGCATTTGGATGTAAGTTCTTTGTGCACAATAATGGAAAAGACTCCCTACGTAAGTTTGATCCCAGAAGTGATGAGAGAGTATTCCTGGGGTATTTCTTCACATAGAAAAGCATACAAAGTGTTCAATAAAAGAAATTTGTGTGTAGAAAAAAGTGTGCATGTAGTATTTGATGAAACTAACATTCTTTCTAAAAGACAGGAACATGAAGATGAGGCTATTAGGCTAGTACGAGATCTGACTGAAGTCCCAGCACAGGCTAAAGTGGCACCAAATGAAGGAACAGGTGATGGAACAGGTTCTTCTATCCAGGGCAACCTGACAGGGGGAACTGATCAAAGAGGAACTGAAACAAATCCCCTAAAGGAACCTGTTCATGACCTTGTTCCTCAGCAATACAACATGGGAGAAATATCTAGCGAAAATCAGTTGGTTGTGAAACCTCATAAGTATCAAAGTTCTCATCCCATTGAGAACATAATCACTAATCCAACCTTTTGAGTCAAAATAGATCACAATTAAAGAATTTGTGTGCTTTTGATGCTTTCCTATCTCTTATTGAACCTAAAAATGTTGTTGAGGCTTTGCAAGATGAAGATTGGGTAAATGCAATGCAAGATGAACTCAATCAGTTTGGGAGAAGTCAAGTTTGGCATCTAGTTCCAAAACCCAAGGACAGATCAGTCATTGGCACAAAATGGTTCTTCAGAAACAAACTTGATAAAGATGGAATTGTTACAAGAAATAAGGCAAGACTTGTGGTATAAGGTTACAGCTATGAGGAGGGTATAGATTATGATGAGACTTTTGCTCCAGTTACAAGACTAGAGGCAATAAGACTCCTCATAGCTTTTGCAGCACACGTGGAATTAACTCTCCACAGATGGATGTCAAAAGTGCCTTACTAAATGGCTACCTGAAAAAAGAAGTGTTTATGAGACAACATCCAGGGTTTGAGAGCAGGGAATGTCCTAAGCATGTGTACAAATTAGATAAGGCTCTCTATGGACATGAGCTTAACTTTTTCTTAGGCTTACAGATCAAATAAAGCCCAAATGGAACCATGATCCATCAGCAAAAGTATGCAAAGTAGCTGATCAAAAAGTTTAAAATGGATGAATCAAAGGAAATAGACACCCCTATTGCAACTGCCACTAAAATAGATATAGATGAACCTAGTTCATCTGTTGATCAGAAGTTGTATAGGGGTATGATTGGTTCACTTTCGTATCTTACTACCAGCAGACCTGGCATAGTCTTCAGTGTAGGGCTTTGTGCTCGCTTCCAGGTTAATCCAAATGAATCTCACTTGACTGTTGTCAAGAGGATACTAAGATTTTTTAAAGGCACTACTAATCTGTCTTTGGTACCCTAAAGGTAGTAATTTCAATCTAGTAGGGCATGTTGATGCTGATAATGCAGATTTTCTTGTGGATAGGAAAAGCACCTCAGGTATGGCTCATTTTCTTGGTTCATGTCTTGTATTATGGGCCACTAAAAAGTAAAATTCAGTGGCCTTATCCAATTCTGAGGCTGAATATGTTGTTGCTGCCTCTTGTTGTGCTCAATTGCTATAAATTAGACAGCAGCTTATAGACTTTGGTATTGAAGTGGGTCGCATTCCTATATTATGTGATAATACTAGTGCTATAAGTATGACAAAGAACCCTATTCATCATTAGAGGACTAAGCATATAGATGTTAGACACCACTTCTTAAGAGATAATTATAAGAAAGGATTGATCTCCAAAGAATTATGTGCTACTAATAAACAAATTGATGACGTCTTTACTAAAGCACTGAGCAGAGAAAACTTTGAGAGTAACATATTGGAATTAGGGATGATTTAGATCACCTAATAGGTCAAGCTTAGAATGCACAATAAAAAAAATTATGAAAAATGAAAGTAAGAAAAAGAGAATAAATAAAGGGAAGGGAAAGGTTACATAATCCTCAGAGGTTGTTGAGGAAGAGGAGAAGAAACTGGTCCATCAAGAAAGAGGTACATCAGTGGATGTCCTGACCCCAAGCCCAAAAAGTCCAAGACTTCCTCCAGGAAGTTTTCCTTTGTGTCTGAGGCTGTTGAACCTACACTAGCCAAGAGGACAAGATCTACAGTGAAAAACAAACAATCAAAAATTTCTAAAGATGAGGAATGGAGTGGAGAAGAAGAAGATGTTGATCCGGGGAAGGAACAAGATAAGCTTGCCATGTTTGGAAAAATAAAGGTTTTAAAGGGTAGACTACTGAAAGACCTGGTGGAGCTAAGAATTATAAGATTGGTGGGTGCTTTAGTTGCTCAAGGATGGAAGGACATGGTCCTTCAAATAGATGGTAGGCTAGACAGGAATGAGCTAATTGAGTTTATGGCTCATGTTGTGGTTAAGGATAGCAAGGTTAGTAGCCTGGTGAAAGGAGTTCAAGTACAGTTTGATGCAATGAAATTGGGAGAGATCCTAGACATACCCTCGGAAGGGTTTGATGACTATACAAGGCAAAGGTGGCCTTGCCTGGACTCCCTCCCTACTACTCTTGCAATTACCAGGAGGTTCTATAATTCTGAAAATATGAATGAAGCCAGGCTGAGCAGAAAAGTGAAATGAGGCATGAGCACAAGGTCTTGTTTGAATTTGTCAACAAATGTTTATTGCCTAGACAGGAGAGAAGGCGCATTGCCAATCACATGGATCGAGTGCTTATGGAGTGCCTGGAAAGTGGAAGGCAAATAAATTGGCCTTCCTTCATCATCAATCTGCTGGATAGGGTTATCAATGGCTCAAAGACTCATTCTACCCCCTATGTCTTTATTCTGTCTGCTGTGCTGGATAGGTGCAATGTGCCTTTGAAGAAGTGGGAAATGGCCTCGAGCACGGATCACTTTGGCATGAATACTCTTCTTGTTTGTGTCTATGCAATCAATGCCATCCCAAATGAACCTGGTTCATCCCAGAAGGCACCTATTAACAGCAAAATCAGGACTTTGGTTCAGGAATGTAAAGCTAAGAATGCTGAAATAGCTAAGCTCAAGGCTCGTGTGAAAAGGAGAAGAATGATGGAATTTTTCATAACATGTTGAACCTTCTCCAAACCCAAACCCAACCCTCTCGTTCCTCCAAGCCTTAGGACTCATAGCTTTTGTCTCCTGAACTTGTTTAGCACCTCAGTGACCCAGATTAGGGTTTTTTCTATCTTTTGTTTTTGCTCAAGGTTTGAATGTTTTTCTTTATTTTTGTGGATTGTTGGTGGCAACATATCTCTGTTAATGCTAACTATTGTTTTGCTCTTGTTCAATGTTAATATGTCCCTGATAGTTAAATATGTTTACTTGATTACCGATGATTACACCATGATTGCACTTGCAGTTGCCCCAATGGCCATGAGTACTTATTAAAATCTGATAATCACACTTTGAATGCAACTTTTCGATGATGCCAAAAGGGGGAAGAGATATTGTGCTTCACACATTCTAAAATAAGTGATATTTATAACCTAATTAACCTGGTCCTTAATGATAAGTGAATTTTCTAAGTTTAGTATTGATGGTAAAGCTGAGTTCTTACAGGTTCCAAATAAGTAAAAAGCACAGAGTTTGTCATCATCAAAAATGGTGAATTTGTTAGCCCAAAAACAAGTGAAGTTTTGAAGATTGACTAAACAACTCAGACATGGACCAGGTTGCATATTGGATAAGGGGAGAACGTCTCCTTATATGAAGAGAACACAATCTAGGATGAAGATAGTTTAGAGTTTGAGATCATCATGAACTCTTCCACGATAGAAGAGCAGCAATTGAATCCCAATCAAACTCTGATTACTAATCTATTAAATGTCTGTGTTGTTCTCTTTTACAGGTAATGCACATACGCAGAAGTTAAACTTAAATTGAGAGTAAAAGAGCAAGGCAATTTATGTGTGATTTGAGTGTGCACTCCTGAACCTACTTGAATGAGATAGAAGAACCAGTTCCAAGTGTCTATCTTTTATTCTACTTCAATTGTAGTAGGTGGTTTAACATTGTACCTTTCAGCTTTCATAGAAGCAACTGTATTAGGTACCTAGAGTATTCAAGTTAGAGTTAACTTGAAGTTGTCGCAGTAGTTGAGGTTGTGTGCCACAATGGGATTAGAGTTAATCCTTAGGTTTACAAAGAGTTTTCATAAATGTTATTTTGGCTCAGTGATTTTAGTGGAAGTTTGGGAAAATCCTACTGAGTAGTAAGTCGTAGATTTTTCACCTTTAGAGCCAGGTGTTTTCCACGTAAAAATCTTTGTATTTTTAATTTTCTGTATTTATTATTCAGCAAATAGTAGTAGTTGGAACACCTAGAAGAACCAGGTTCTTCTATATAATAGTTAACCAATAATTGGGCGTCACACAAATCACCCCCCCACTCTTGTGTGGTATTAACGCTTAAAACATCAATGTGTGTTGATCAAATCGTACCTTGAGGTTTCTTACTTTTGCAACCTATGACCCTTTCTTGATATGTGCCACATTGGCATAGAATTCGCAGGCAGGGTAATCCTTAGTATCCATCACGCTTTAAATAAACCACGTCCACCCTTTGCGTTGTGTGAACTATCTCAAAAATGCAAGATTATACCTCTCCAGGTCTTTCAACTAAAATTGTCTCTCAAAAGTGAGCGACCTCACTGGCCACCAAGTTTGGAAGCTAATGAAGGCATCCAAACTCACAAACCGGTCTTTCCATAACTCTTTGTTCTTTGACCTTTCAAGGTCGGCAGTTGTAGCATCTCCACCTCTACCATCATCGGGAATGTCATCAACAGTAGTATCCGGTGCCTCATGGACAAGTGTAGAGAATGGATCAGGAGCCTGACTAGCACCTTTCGAACCTTTAGAAGTGCTTTGAGATGTGGAAGACTCGTCACTGAGTTCATACCTTCCTGGTGGCTTTGACTAGATAGTCGACTGCTCTAAACCGAGCTTCCCTCTGATGCTTCCCTTGACGCGACATACGAACAGGACTCGGAGGGCTCTGCACCTCTCCTTCTGTCGGTTGTAGTCTTCTTTGTGATTATCTTTTGTAGGGCAAGGGGTAAAGAACTCTTTCCTCGACCCCTGGAAGGTTCACCCCTTCCCTTTGATGTATCACCTCTGCCTCGAGATAAAACAATTTTTTGTATCAAGCAAACGCGGTTGTTAGTTGCAATAAAAGTTGAAACAGGCAATAACACATCAGAGAAGACAGTGAAGAACAAAGTTGAAACATGTTTGCATAATAGGGATATGCGGTCCACACAATTTTCCTTGTGGCCGGAGATTGAGCCTTACGGACCGCACAATTTTCCCTTGCGTCCGCAGATGTGGATTGCGGTCCACACATTTTTCCTTGCGGCTGCAACTTTGAAATATAAATGTTCCAACTCTTTGATAACAGAGAATTTGCTGATGTACGGCCACAACCGATTTTTCAAGGTTCGCACTATTTTCTTGCAGCCTCACATGTGAGTCATCAAATTGACAACTCTCTGATAACATGTAAAAGGTTGTTCTGTGATCAGCACACTTTTCTTATGGCCGCATAACTTTGTCCTTACTAATTACCCTAGATTCATCATCTGCGAGCCATATAATTTCTTGTGCGGCTGCAGATTTCAAAACAATTACGAACAGTTTTCTAGGGTTTGCAATTATTGCACAAATTTTGACATGGTGACAGTGTACAAGCGTAAAAATATCTTTACCTATTGCCTATAGAGCATATAATAGTTGACCCACTACATTTTTAACCCCACATGGTTGTATAATTTAGTTCTACTGACTAATGGCCAAAAACTAAGTAAAAAGTTGTAAATTAAACTAAAAATTGAAAAATTCTAACCATTAATTGAGGAATACTATATATGAATGAGTGAAAAAAATGAGTGATCACATTTCTTGAGTTTGTGGGAAGATGATTTATTAGAAGATTTCAAATTTTTAGAGTTATGAATGCTCGTAGAAGGAAAAAAGGTAACAGTTGCCCTAAGCCCTCAATTTATACTTGTCTATTTTTCTAAGGGAAAAAGAAGTGACTGCGGCCGCAGAATTCCAATGCGGTATACACTCTATTCACTAAGGGTTAATTACCATTCTATTTGGTTGTCCACAGAATTGTGAGTGCGACAGTAGATCTCTGTTGCGGACCGCAGAATTTGTTTTGCATCCACAAAATTGCCATTTTTATGACATGCCAACTTCAAAGAGCCATCACTTTCCAACTTCAATTTGTGTGGTCGCAGAGCACTTTTGTTGCAGCAACTAAAATTTTGTGGTCCGCAATTCTTTCAACACTTAACCTATTTTTCGTCCACAATTCCTGTACTGCTTATCAAAGAAACAAATAAAAGAAACAAAGAAACAAATAAAAGAAAAATAAACATGGGTTGTCTCCCAAGAAGCGCTTGATTTAACGTCACGACACGACGTATAATACTATCAATTGAAATGAATCACTGCCACTACATGGCCATCTCCAACTTTTCCCAAATAGTGATTCACACGGTGGCCATTAACTCGGAATATCTCGTTGTTTTTGTTCTTCAATTCCAATGCACCAAAGGGTGTAACACCCATGACTTCAAATGGGACACTCCATTTAGACTTTAACTTTCTGGAAAACATCCTCAACCGTGAGTTGAACAACAACACAGGATCGACCTCTTTGAACTCTTTGTTCTAAATGTGCTTGTCATAAAGATATTTCATCTTCTCTCTGCAGAAGGATGAACTTGTGTATGCATGGTCCCAGAACTCATCTAATTAATTCAAAAATGCCACCCTCATGTTAGCGGCTCCATCCCAATCAAGATCAAACTTCTTTAGAGCCCACATGGCTTTGTGATCAAGTTCCACCGAAAGATGACAGGCTTTTCCGAACACCAATTGGAATGGAGACATACCGATAGGTGTTTTGTAAGACATCCAATAAGCCCATAAAGCATCATCGAGTTTCTTGGTTCAATCCACCTGATTAGCATTCACTATTTTGGACAAAATACTCTTTATCTCCCAGTTCGAGACTTCCACATGACCGCTTTCTTGTTGATGATAGGGATTCGTGACTTTATAAGTGAAACCATACTTGGTAAGTAATGTGTTGAAGACTTTTTTATAAAAATGTGACCCTCTGTCGCTTATGATACCCCGCGGAGTACCAAACCATGTGAAAATATTCTTCTTCAACAATGCCACCACACTTCTCGTCTCATTATTTGCTATAGCAACGGCCTCAACTATAAGGCCCAGTAAAAGTTTACCTAAAACCCCAGAATTTTGTGTTGCTGAGTTAGGCTTATGTCTTAAAGATTGTAGAGATTCTTCGGGATGAGAAAGCTCGCTGCGGCGCAGACTTTTTTGGATGAACAGTGGACTGAGGCGTTAATGGAAAATATTAGTAGAAAAAAGCATTTATGTGGCCAACTATGCGGCTAAAGAATCACTCTGTGGGCCGTAGAATATCCGCAGAGTTAGGCAGTTAATTGGGATACTTCTGGAGATCATTTTACAACCATTGTGCGACCGAAGAACAACTTCACGGGACACACCCCTAGCATAGATCCAACATGAAGAATTGTCGGAGGGAGGTTTTGCGGCACATTATGCGGATGCATAACAAGTCTACGAATCGTGAACTGGGCTTAGACTAAAGCTGAAAATAGTAGTTCTAGAGGGCCAATTATGTGGCCAACTTTGTGGACCGCGGAAGCATTATGCGGTTGCATATGCGATCGCAGGTCCTATTTCGGGCTTTATTTTGGGTTTTTGTAACCCGACCCTACTTCGATAAAATAGATGAAAGGGGTCATTTTGTAGCAAAAATCTTATATTTGGAGAGTGAGAAAGAGATCCTAGGGTGGGAGAGTTACCCATCAATCCTTGCTCAAACCTTGAAGATTATCAAGTAAATCTCACTAAGTCATCATCCTAAAGGTAAGAATCTATGCCCTAGCCCTTAATTCTAAAATTTAACTAGAAATGGGTAATTAGCAAGTTAATTCTTGGACATGGGAGTTGTTTATATTCCATGCATATGTGATAAAGAAGTGTAGGAAGATTGTGAGATAAAAATGGTGATGAATGGGTTGTGGGATGATGAAATCTTCCACAAAAATGACCTTGTGTCGCGCCCCCTTTTTCTCTTTTTGCATCGGAAAATTGGGTTTATGACATTTTGGGCATATGACAACTCATTCCTTTTAGGAACCGGGTTTTGCATTTGAAGAGTCACCACCTAATGATTTAAGGTGCATTAGGACACCTATAAGGTTCACTTCTAAGTTTGTTTGATAACTAGAGATAGGGTAAGGGCTTGAAATTATCCTAAGGGGAAGGTTTTAGGCACCGCTCAAGATCCACTAGTCTGGTTCCCGTCCAGAATTTTTTTTTTGAGAATTTGCGTAATTTAGGAAATAGACAAGTATAGGCTCAAATAGTATGGGATTTAAGTTTAAACACATAAGAGTTCGAAAGAGCAACTATTAAAAGGCGAATTTTGAAAAGAAGTGGGAAATGAAAAGAAAGGGGATCCTAGGTTTATTTATAATATGGATTACATCAATACAATACCCAGTAATTACTTCTCAAAAGAGGAGCTACACGTGGTATTAGTGCACCAGTCATCATATCCATATCTACCCTTCCCACCCCATCGAGTTATTAAAATGCGAATTAGTCTCGACCACTATTGCATGCAATTACCCGTCCCATTCATATTAGTCCTGTAGGAACTTAGGACTACTATTCCTAAAGGGGAGGGATATTGGTCTGGAATTTAGGTTTCAAAAGGTGAAAAAGCTATGGCAACATACAAAAACACATAGGACTGCACATAAAGGGAAAAGATGTAAACAACTAAAAGGCTCATGCATACCTCCTCAAGCAAAGCACATAAATAGCATGACTTAAACACAGTCAAGGTATGAATCTAAAGTACTAAGGCAAGGAGAGTTGTAGTTGTTGAGGAAGACTAGTTTATTACATAACTTAGATAAGAAGTCCGAATCTGGCCTGCCTACTGGTTGTAGCAGTTACTAATTAATAAAGGAGGGTTCAGTTTTATTTGTTGTCACCTAAGGCTTGCCTAAGTGTTTGGGTGAGATTCTATAAACATGATATCTATTACTGATTCAAAATATGGCAAAGTAGTAACAATTCTAAAATAAACGATTTGAGATCCTATAGACATGCTTTCTAAACCGTATTAATAAGAAGAGAGAGAGTTGTTTTAAAAATTAGTTCAGAATTGTATGAGTTGAACTGATTTTAGACCAGACTGGTTTCAGATTCTATAGACATTAATATTTATTATTGCAAATTTTAATTCCTGTAGACATGATATCTAGTTGAACGTGAAACGAAGCAGGCAGGATTTGCTTGAAATTCCTATAGTCATGATTTCTATGCAAAGGTACTGATTTTAATCAGTTGGACATGATGCTGGATTATAACCAATTGGATCCTAAGAGCATGGTGTCTAAGTGTGGTAATAAACATGTAGAATTTAAGACAAATCCTATAGGCATGTTATATAAATGTTGAATTTAAAATGGGCCATATAGACTGGTTCTTTAAATGCATAGTTAAACATGCATACTTAAAGAAAAATGAGTCCTATAGGCATATTATCTAGATACTGAGTTAAATCATATAGAAAACAGGTCCTATAGGAATATTCTCTACCCTTCTAATAGTTAAGCATGCATAATTACCTAGCCCTTTTCACTAACCAACCCCAAATGTTTATTACAAATTGTTACAGACTGAATAATGAATTACATCAGAGAAAAAAAAGTGTAAAATAAGAAGTTACAACCAAAAGAAGCCTGATTCTTGACTTCCTCTCTGAGTTACGGAATAAACCACCTCAAACGCTATTTGTTCAAAGCCTTTCTTAGACTTGGGTGTGTCAATGTTCCCTAAGGGTCACAAGGGACCTCGGGCAGTGCTAAAACCCAAGTTTGCATAACCAAATAGAGAAGAGTGCGGTGTGGAAGGGACAAACCTTATGTGTCCAAGTTCAGAAGGAGCTCATGGGTCCCAAGGCAATACAAGAGGGGAAGAACCTAAATCTAAGAGTATAATGGAAGTGCAGAAACAAAGATTTAAAATTGGGGGGAAAATAGAGAGGGGTAAGGGTGACTGGAAAATAGTAATAGTAAAGATAACACTACACAAAATCAATATTTTTATACAAAGGGGTCAGGGGTTTGGGAATTCATTGCAGGGAGCATATAACCTTAGGAAAGGTCAGGTTTGGGCATGCACAGCAATAGATGGTGCTGGTATGCCCACAAACAGCCAGAGAACACAACACATGGAGGGGATAGGAAGCATATGGCCCCAGGGACGGTCAGGTTTGGGTCATGCACATCATTGTCTAATGTTGGCATGCCCTCAAACCAACCAGAGAATACAAACACATACGGATATGGGTGTTTGGGATTCATAAGTCATAATCACATAATCAAATGACTGACAGAGTATTTATACATAAAGGAAAACATTGATTTACGACATGCTTTAAGAATGAAACTTGATTAAACACAAGAAGCAAATAGGCAAGAATGAAGGCAATAGTAAAGAAAACATATTATTTTTTATGCTTGAAGATTAATTAGAACATACCAGTAAAGAAGCAAATGCGGAAGGAAAAGTAAGCAAATTTCCACAGCCTAGCCTTGGCTTTCAGCCGGCTAGACGAGGCAGCAACACAAGTAGTAACATAGAAAAGAGAGAGAGTTTTTAGTGAAGTGTGTGTTCTAAACTCAAGTGGTTCATCCGTGTTTGAAAGAAGAGTGTTGCAGGGTATTTATAGCTTTTTCAAAACGAGTGAAGGAGAGGTAATAAGTAATGTTTTAATACAAATATGGAAACAATCAACAGTCATAATCAATTATACAAGTGATTCCCTTTAATTAAGGAATCACTGTTTAACGGGTAGTAACATATTCAAATAAGGAAAGAGATCAGTTTAGAGACAGACTGATTATTCCCATAAAAGGATTACTACAACCATTAAGTAAGTAATCAAGTGTAAGTACAAAAATATGCTAAATTTAGAAAAAGATTCAATAAGGCAAAATATCACACTAAAGGGAAAAGAATCAATTAATTCCAAACAGGTGAGTGAAATTAGGGTTCACAAAGGAAAAGCTTTGAAATCAATCACACGATTAGGGTCATTAAGGAAGAAACATGTTTCTGCACTTTAGTATATAAACAGAATGAACAGAAGACATCAGACATACTAGGCCAAAGCACATTGGCAAAAGAGATAATCACAAGAATGCAGTAGTAGCAAAAATAAACCAGTGTTCAGTAGTAAAGAAAACATTTGAAGCGTAGTGATTAAGTAGGTCAAGACCCATAGAATCAACGGTGAAGAACATAGAGTATTAGAAACATGCAAAGGTCTTACAGTAGAAGGTGAGGAACCCTTTTGAAAAGTTAGGGTTTCAGCCATAGTCGGGTTGAAAGATAGTAAAAATCAGATAAGTCACATAAAGAAAAGAAAGTCTAAAACAAAAGCTTTCAGTCAAGTCAAGTACTCAAATAAACAATTTTAGACTAAAGACCTAGGGCTTTTCAACAACATACAAGTTTCTTAAAAAATGGTAATGCAAATAAGCCAAACATGAACGAGGAACTTAGTTAAACAAGTATACATTTACAAAAATAGCTTCAGGATCCGAATGAGACCCAAAAGAAATTAGGGTTTTCAACATGCTGACTCAAGTAGAAGGAAAGCATAACAGACAGTTCATAGTAAAGTCATAAAACAACATCGAGAATCAGAGAAGAGATTTTAGAAATAACTTAAAGGAAAACCCTAATTAGAACAATTAAGAGTCGTTTTGAAAGCAACATTGAAGAACCTTCAAGAAAAAAATGCTTAAAAGTTCATGGTAAGCACAGATCTAAGGTAGATCTAAAAGCAATCGAAAGATAATAGAGATTAATGTTTCAGAAAACCGAAAAGAAATGAGAAGGATCTCGGAAGTTAATGATCTAACCAGAAAAGGTTGAGGACCTGCCTCGAAAGGCCATAAATGGCCGGAAAAGGTCATGGCTGGTCGAAGAAAGGCCATGAACACCAATCGAGCAAGGACTGGACCAAACTACTTCGAAGTTTGGTCATAAACCACATGACCAAACACATAGAAGCCACGGAAAGCTGGTACAAGTCTCAAATGACCACGGAAGGCCATAGATTAGGGTGTAGTTTGAGGGCGGTGGCTAGGGTTTGTAAGAGTTTCAGAGAGAGTTGAGAGAGAAGAGGGATTCAAAGGTGGCAGTTGGTTAGGAATGAGGCAGGGTAAAGGGGTTGTTTGGGTTAAAAAGGAAAGGGGTAATAGGAGTCGTTGATCTAAATAATCAACGGCTGGGATTAAAGGGGTTAGGCGGAGAGTCTGGGTTTGGATTGGTTCAATTTGAAATTGGGTCGGGGTAATTGGGTTAAAATGGAATTGGGCTGGGGAGATTACGGGCTTGATTTGGGTTATAATTGAAACCCAATTTGGGATACAATTTAAATAGCCACTTTTTCCTTTTTTATATAAAAATAGTAATTAAGTTTCTAAAAACAAATTGAGAGCACTAAAATGATTTACAATGTATAATTAACTATTTAAAAATGCTGGACTTAATTTTTGTAATTAAATCCTAAAAGAGGCTAATATTGTAATTATGCAATTTAGCTTTTAAAATACTAAATAAATTTATAAAAAATATGAAAAACTTCCCTTACATATATTTTAGCATAGATATAAAAGTTCAACAACTGAATCACCAAAAAATGATATTTTTTTAAAATAATTATTGCGTTTTTACGGATAAAACAAGGGAATAAATTGATTCAAAACCCTTTAAAAATTAATGAAAAGTAATGAAACACTTGGACATACTTATATATGTATACATATGCTATTTTGTAGGTATAAAATATATATAGGAAAAATTGGGTATCAACAGCTGCCCCTTTTTAGCCAGGAAAGATGAAAGAGTTGTCGGGTGATGATATGATGGCTAATTTTGACCGAACGAAATGGTTTGAAGAAGATAGGCCGCACCCTGGATTCTGATATACCTACATATCCCTGGTTTTTCAGGAATCGGGCCATATGTAGTTCTGGATCCATCGGCGGAGTATGCCGATGGAGACTTTCCAAGAACGGATGCAATATCCATGACGGGGTGAGTGGGCGGCTTGTGAGAATGGTTAAGGTTTGATATGGCTGTGGGAACTGGAGCAGAACTGCTCCTACCGGGATGGTTGTTGCTCACCGATTTAACTGCAATTAGAAAACAATACAAGCATATATTGTGCATAAAATTAAACATGATGCAAATTCCCGTCGAACCATAAATGTTGTCTTCGGAAGGTTAGGATGAAGTCCCTAGACCATGACGTCCTGGGCCATGAAGCGTACAATAAAGGATTCGCAAGCCATGAAATAATGCACTCGGGCTGTGAGGATGGTGCCTTTGAGCCATGATGCCTTTGAATAATGATATGCAAAAGATTAAAAGGGGATCCTCAGGCTATGACATGGTGTTCTCGGGGTATGAAAATGGTGCCTCTGAACGATGACGCTTTGGATAATTTGGCGATCTTTCAGCACATGAGATACAGTTATGTGTCAATCTTTCAGCCTATGAGATGCAGTATGAGGCAATCTTTCAGCCCAAGAGATGCAGTATGAGGCGATCTTTCAGCCCATGCAGATATAGTATGAGGCGATATTTCAGCCCATGCAGATACAGTATGAGGCGATCTTTCAAATACGTAGATGCAGTATAAGGCAATTTTTCAGCCATACAGATGCACTATGAGGCAATCTTTTAGCCATGCAAATGCAGTATGAGGCAGTCTTTCAGCCATGTGGATGCAGTATGAGATGATATTTCAGTCATGCAGATGCAGTATGAGGTGATCTTTCAGCCATGCAGATGCAGTATGAGGCGATCTTGCAGCCACGAAGATGCAGTATTAGGCGATCTTTCAGCCATGCAGATGCAGTATGAGGCAATCTTTCAGCCATGCATATGTAGTATGAGGCGATCTTTCAGCCATGCAGATACAATATGAGGCGACTTTTCAGCCATGCAGATTTAGTATGAGGTGATTTTTCAGTCATGCAGATGCAGTATGAGGTGATCTTTCAACCATATAGATGTAGTATGAAGGTAGATCTTAACCTCGGAAGGCAGAATGGTAGCCTTATGCAATGCAAAGCAGGTGGAGACAGTGTTTAGTTTTGGAAGGCGGAATAGTAGACTTATGCAAGAAATAAAATAGCCAATGGTAGTAGAGTTTTCTTTGCTAATAGTAGATTGCGACATTGTGGTTGCTGGGGACATTGTGACATACAGAATATCACTAGTACGTGTGTATAGCAAATGTGGGTAAGTGCAATGGTTATGAGAGTTTTATTCCTGAATAATGTCCGTCCCATGGGTGTATTATATGTTTGGATGATTTCACAATCCAAGTGCCTGCATCCAAAGTAAAATTGTTAGTTTTGTAAGGGGGAGGTTAGTCCGTGTTCCCGCTGGCTTGGCTTGACCTACTTGGCTCTGATCTGGTGATACTGTGTGTATCGTTGGGGTAGCATTGCTAAATAATGCAATTTAAGTAATATGCATGATTTGTAAAAAATATGACATGATAATAATAATTTTTAGAAGAACAGATGACTGTGACATGGTTCATGACATTGCAACCTCCCTTACTACGGAATTTTGAGGGTCCTCCTCAAAATTCTATCCTAGTTTCCAATTGCGGGGGAAATGAAAATTTTATTGAATTGTGACCGAACCCATAGGGCTGCCTACGTATCTCCTCTTAAACGAGAATCCGGTCAGGCTTAGATCAATTACATCATACAGGGAAAACATAAAGATCAGACATATTAACGCTTGACTGCATCTGAAATGATCGGCTTCAGCCAGACTTCTTCGTCCATTTCAACAAGTATGAGGGCTCCTCCTGTCAGAACCCGGTGGACCATATATGGACCCTGCCAATTGAGAGAGAACTTCCCCTTGGCTATATCTTCATGCAAAAAAATTATATTTAACACCAGCTGCCCTGGTGTGAATTGTCTTGGTTTGACTCTCTTGTTGAAGGCTTTGGACATTCGATTTTGATAGAGTTGACCATGGCAAACTACATTCATTCTCTTTCTGTCTATAAGGGCAAGTTTCTCATAACAACTTTTCACCCACTCTGCGTCGTCGAGCTCAACTTCCTGTATGATCCTTAGGGAAGGAATTTCTACCTCAGCGGGAATGACGACCTCCGTACCGTATACCAGCATATAGGGGGTTGCCCCAGTTGATGTGTGGACTGTGGTGTGATATCCCAATAAAGAAAATGATAACTTTGCGTTCCACTGTTTATGTTTCTCTATCATTTTCCTCAATATCTTCTCAATATTCTTATTGGCAGCCTCTACAGCTCTATTTATTTATGGCCAATAGGCTGTGGAATTCTTGTGTCTGATCTTAAAGGTTTCACACATGGTTTTCATCAAGTCACTGTTGAGATTGGAGCCATTATCAGTAATGATTAAATCTGGAATGCCGAATCGGCAAACAATGCGGACTCCGACAAAGTCTGTCACGACTTTCTTAGTCACTTCTTTGTAAGATGCTGCATCGACCCATTTGGTGAAATAGTAGAATGCTATGAAGATAAACCTGTGCCTGTTGGAAGCGGCATGCTCGATTGGTCCAATAACATCCATTCCCAAAGCGGCGAACGGCCATGGTGAGCTTGTGGCATTAAACTCATTTGGAGGCACTTTATCATGTCTGCATGTATATGACAGTGGTGTCATTTACGGACATACTGGATGCAGTCTATTTCCATAGTCATCCAAAAGTGACCAACTCGGAGTATCTTCTTTGCTAAGACAAAACCATTCATATGCGAATCGCAGGTCCCAGCATGAATTTCCTCTAGTAGATTGGATGCTTCCTTTGCGTCGACACACCTTATTAATCCCAAATCAAAAGTCCTCCTATACAGGAGTCCTTCGCTGTGAAAGAAGATGTTGGACAATCTCCAAAATGTGCGTTTCTGGGTAGGGTTTGCAAGCTCTGGGTACTCTCCTTTTCCCAAATATTCTTTGATATCATGAAACCAAGGCTTTCCGTCTGCTTCTTCTTCAACATGGGCACAATAATTTGGCTGATCATAGATCTTTACCGAAATGGTATCAATGATATTCTTGTCCGTATGTTGTATCATACACGATAGGGTAGCCAATGCATTGGTGAACTCATTCTAGACTCTGCGAACATGTTGGAACTTTGTCTTCGTGAACCTTTTCCTCAATTCCTATACATGATGCAAATACAAGAGTATCTTGGAGTTCTTGGTTGCCCATTATTCACACACCAGATGTATGAGCAAATTCAAATCTCCAATTACTAGCAATTCTTGAATGTTCATGTCAATGGCCATTTTGAGCCCTAAGATGCAGGCTTCGTACTCGGTCATATTGTCTGTGTAGGGGAACATGAGTTTGGCAAACACCGAATATTGCTGACTGGTTTCTGATACTAGGACGGCTTCTATGCACACTTCTTTGAAGTTCGCTGCTCTATCAAAAAATATTCTCCAACCATCATAGGATTGTCACACCTCTTTTTTACTACTTACTACACCCCGTGAAGGGTATAATAAAAAGAGTTTTTCCAATTAAAGGACGGTCGGAACGGGATTAGTTATTTAAATTTTCAGAGTCGCCACTTGAGAATATAATGGTGTCTCAAGTCACCGAATTATCC
>MU681394.1:0-41049 GCA_026770625.1 Nicotiana glauca
GATTAACACCATAACGCACAAAGATGAGTTCTCAAAGTTGAGGAAACAAGTTAGTTTTTCTAACATGAGGGGGAGTTATTGCGCGTTGCACTCTTTTTCCCTTACAAGGTTTTGTCCCACTGGGTTTTCCTTGCAAGGTTTTTAACGAGGCAACCAATAGGTGCATTTCTAAACATGTGTACTCCTTTTCCCTTACTAGATTTTTTTTTTCCATTGGGTTTTATTTTAGTTAAGGTTTTAATGAGGCATATTACTTATTGAGTAAACATTCAAGGGGGAGTGTTATGAATAGAATTCTATTTGGAGTGAATGTCTATCTTGTAGAGAATTTTACTTTGTGACTAAGTCATTTTTCTCCTATAAATATAGGGGTCTTACCCCATTGTAAATCATCCCAAAATTCAATACGAATTTCCCCTCTCTTTCTCTGCAATATTGCTCTTGTTCTTTTATTATTTTATAACAAATATCTATAAGTTAGGAATTGGTCAAGCTTGTCTTCTTGGTGATAGTGTACAGCTGTAGCTAAACCTTAGTTATCTGTGGGATTCGACTCCGGACTTGTAAACCGAATTATATTTGCAGCGATCGCATTGTCCTTTTTATAAGATATAGTTAGGCGTGATCAGTAGCTAAAAACTAAATGATCATACTTTATGTTTAACTATGAACGTGAAGTTTTGTTCATGTAAGATACATATACTTACTTTAAGACTAATTGTACTTGTGATTGAAACAATTATCTTTTGAAAAATTAATCATTTTTGAGAAATTAAAATCCCATTTTCACTAATATTAGAAATTTTAGGAATATTTTTCTTTCTACTTAGCTTTGAGCACTTTCTTATTGAAAAGTATTAAGAATATATATTTCCATATCAGAGAAGAACCATTTAATTTGGTTCTTTATAAAATTATTTATGTCGTTGGCGCTAAGTTTCAAAATTAATGTACCTTTCATCTGATTTCGCTCGAACAGTTATTTTATAAAGCAAATAAAAAATTTCTTTTTGAAAAAATTTATATACATATGTCCTTTCATTATTTACCAAATTAAAGTACATGCCATATTGCACAAAATTATGATTCCAACTAATATTTTTTTTATATTTTTACATTAGAGATTGTTAGGATCAAGGGTGGATGCAGAATTTCGAGAAGATGGTTGCACTATTATGAAGAGGTGTACCTAGTTAGGATACAAATTTTGCTGGCTCAACTTTAAAATTCTTACCATTGAGTCTATCCTATACCTTTATAAAATTATACGTTCAAATCAAATTTCTTTTATAATATATAATATATCGCAAAGCACGTACTCTCTCTCTCTCTCTCTCTCTCTCTCTTTCTCTCTCTCTCTCTATATATATATATATATATATACACTTTGCGAGTGTAACTAAGTCGGTGAGTAGATGACTTTTCAGAAAATCGTATTAGTACTATTAAATATAATATGTTTGTAATAAAAAAAGTAAACTATACTCCTTCAAATATATAGCATATAGTTTTAGTTGTAAACACTTATCTATAAACTCTTCCGTGTTAATTTTCTATTTTTGTGATTATCTTTCACCCCCAATAGTATTCTTATAAAAATAAATTTAGGTATCCTAAGAGTTTTGTCAACTTGAGTAATAATTATAATTTATGACAAATTTGACAAATAATTGATTTGAAATTTTAGAATTAATTATTTGGCCTTAACATTAACGGAACTAATTTATATTTTGTCGATTTAAATTCTTAATATTAGCTCGTCCCAAGTTTTAAATATTTAATTGTAACATGAAAGGATTGAAATTATGTTATATCTTTCAAATAAAAAATAATTATATTAGTTAATTAAAATTTAATTTATTTAAAGTACTGAATGCAAAATCTCTCTACATAGTTCAAATAAAAAAAAATAGGTTTAAATATTTAAAAATTAATATGAAAGATATTATAGTTAAATTGAATAATTATAATAAGAAAGGACTAATTAAGAAACTATTGGCTAAGATAAAAAACCTAATATTGGTCACAAAAATTACATATTGTTACTATGTTTGACCCCAAAAAATATATATTGATACGACCTTTTATTATAACATTCCATAAGATTTTGTTTTTCGAATCCTATGACATATAAATAAGAATGATTTTTTATCACCCTTTTAAAGGTTTTGTTTTTTTAGAATGTCTAATAAAGCATTACAAACTTCAAATAATTAGTTCGTCCATAACTTGAATTTCTCTTTTTTAGTTTCTTAGGATAATTTTGGGTTTAGTGATGTCTATAGAGAATAAAGTTTTTCTAGGTCTATAGCTTCTTTATCTATCTTTATTTATAAGGTAAAAATTTTAACGATCCTAAATTTTAGCAATTCTTATATATTTAAATAAGTAAAGATTTAATAGCTAAAATTTTAGTTGATTTTAAAGTCCTAGTAACATTATAATATGACTATTTTGTTCAGTGTGAACTCTATTTTTAAAAGACAAAAAAGGCGAACGACATTTTGTTAAGGATCTCCGTGCCTAGATGAGATAGTTTTAGAGTACGCTTTGCGCGTATCCTTATTGTTGGGAATAAATTTAAAAAAATCATATGAATATTATTATTTGACTTCCTATATTACTTAAATAAGCATATTTTTTAAAAAAATATGTAGAAAGTTATATTTTAAATGATCTTATAAATTAGAGTATAATTTACTGCTAATTTCAATATATAAATCTAAGTATCTTATGTCACGACCCAAAATCCACTAAGGGTCGTGATGGCGCCGGACACCTCCGTAAGGCCAACCAACTCAAATACTTGATTAAATTCTCGTTATAACAATTTTGAAAATATTTCTTTTATACGATTTAAACAGGACTCAGTAATTTCTTCCGAATAAATAAATAAAATATTTAAACAACTTTTAAGGTTTCCAAATACATCCCCAGAACCCGGTGTCACAAGTGCACGAGCAACTATCGATAAGGAAAGAATAAAATACAACCTCTGTCCGAAATACAGTGGACAGGGAATAAATAATAAAAATGCTGAAGGGAACTATACTAGCTGCGGGTCGTCTCGAACGATACAGCTCACCTAGTCCCAAAGTCATCCATGCTGCTACGCTCAGCAGGCTGCTACGCTCAGCAGGCTGCTACGCTCAGCAGGCTGCTAGAGGTGTATATACCTGTGCAACAAAAATGCACAGAAGTGTAGTATGAGTACGTAATCAACGTGTACTTAGTGAGTATCCCGCCTAATCCCGAAGGGGTAGAGACGAGATGGTCAACTTTGACGCTCTCTAATGGTCCAATAATGATTCATCCTTAATATGTATCTAGTAAACAATGGATTTATTTTATAAACATGATTCTAACTCAGATAGAGGAACCAAGTAAATACGTAATTCTTTCATAGGAAAATTTCCAGAGTTTCTCTTTAAATATAATCCAAATATTTTTAAGCCACAAAAGAGCAATAATAACTTAATTAAGTTCAGGCAACAACACAAGCATGCGCAAATCATACCGAGGCGACGACCCGATCCAACAGAAATAAATGCGCACTTGCCGAGGGTCGACGACGCGCTTATAGATGCATCTATTAATCTGCCGAGGCGTTCTGCCCGTTCCAAAATAAACACACACACAGAGACAATCAGTCAAGAAGTCAACATGGATCAATTATCCAAGAAAGACCAATTCTCTTTAATAATTTGAGAAAACGAAGCTTAAGTCTCCTTTTAAATTCGTTTACTAATCAAAGGTGATTTAAATAATCCAAGTCATCGATGGGTTCATAATTAATACAAGTATAACATGCTGATGGGTCCTAACTACTCGGACAATAGCATAATAGTAGCTACGCACGGACTCTCGTCACCTTTTGCGTACGTAGCCCCCACAAATAGGAGCACATAATCAATCATTCACCTAGCATGGACACATGAAACACTGGATGCACGACTGACAAGCTAGGCGGCAAGGCAATTCTATAAGCCACCTCTCCCACATGATCGAGAATCTCAAATGGACCGATGAACATAGGGCTAAGCTTTCCCTTCTTCCCAAATCCCATCACGCCCTTCATAGGCGACACTCGGAGCAAGACCCGCTTACCAACCATGAAAGCTATATCCCGAACCTTACGATATGCATAAATCTTTTACCTCGACTGAGCCGAATGAAGCCTGTCCTGAATGATCTTGACCTTATCTAAGGCCTCCTGAACTAAATCTGTACCCAATAACCGAGCCTCTCCCGGCTCAAACCATCCGACCGGAGACCGACATCGCCTACCATACAATGCCTCATATGGAGCTATCTGAATGCTAGACTAGTAGCTGTTGTTGTAGGCGAACTCTGCTAAAGGCAAAAACTTGTCCCATGAGCCTCCAAAATCAATGACACAGGCTCGGAGAATATCCTCCAATATCTGAATAGTCCGCTCGGACTGACCGTCCGTCTGAGGATGAAATGCTGTGCTCAACTCAACTCGGGTGCCCAAATCCTACTGGACTGCTCTCCAGAAGCGCGAGTTAAATTGCGTACCCCGATCCAAAATGATAGATACCGGCATACCATGAAGGTGAACAATCTCCCGAATATAAATCTCAGCCAATCTCTCGGATGAATAGGAGACTGCCACATGAATGAAATGCGCTGACTTGGTCAGCCTATCAACAATGACCCAAACTGCATCAAACTTCTTCCGAGTCATCGGAAGTCTAGTAACAAAATCCATGGTAATCCTCTCCCACTTTCACTCGGGAAGCTCAATCCTCTGAAACAAACCACCAAGCCTCTGATGCTCATACTTAACCTGCTGACAATTCAAATATCGATCCACATATGCAACAATATCTTTCTTCATCCTACGCCACCAATAATGCTGCCGCAAGTCCTGAAATACCGAGAACTATGGGCCTCCGCTAAGATCAACTCTCGAATCCCATCTACATTGGGCACACAAACTCGCCCCTGCAATCTCAAAACACCATCATCATCTAAGGTCACCTTTGTGGCACCTCCACGCTGCACCGTGTCCCTCAGGACACACAAATGGGGATCATCAAACTGCCGATCACGGATACGCTCCAATAATGAAGAACGAGCAACCGTGCAAGCTAACACCCTGCTAGGCTCAGAAATATCTCACTAGTCGATTGGCCAAGGCCTGAACATCTAAAGCAAGCAGTCTCTGGCTGACCGGAATATAAGCATGACTACCCATGCTGGTGGTCTTCCTACTCAATGCATCGGCCACCATATTGGCCTTACCCGGATGATATAAGATAGTATCATCATACTCTTTCAACTCCAACCACCTCCTCTGCATCAAATTCAATTCCTTTTGCTTGAACAAGTACTGGAGACTCTTGTGATCAGTGTACACCTCACACCTCACACCATACAGATAATGCCTCCAAATCTTTAAGGCATGAACAATGGTTGCCAATTCTAGATCATGAACCAGATAATTCTTCTCGTGGATCTTCAATTGCCTCGAAGCATAGGCAATGACTCTGCCACCCTGCATCAATACTGTACCAAGCCCAATACGAGAAGCATAACAATAGACTGTATAAGGACCTGAACCTGTGGGCAAAACCAATACAGGTGCTGTAGTCAGAGCTGTCTTGAGCTTCTGAAAGCTCGCCTCACACTCATCTGACCATCTGAACTGGGCACCCTTCTGGGTCAATCTGGTCATCGGGGCTGCAATAGATGAAAATCCTTCCACGAGCCGACGATAATAGCCTGCTAACCCCAAGAAACTCCAAATCTCGGTAGCTTATGCTGGTCTAGGCCAGTTCTTGACTGCCTCAATCTTCTTTGGGTCCACCTGAATACCCTCTGCTGATATGACGTGACCCAGAAATGCAACCGAACTCAACCAGAACTTGTACTTCGAGAACTTAGCATATAACTGACTATCCTTCAGAGTCTGAAGAACCACTCTGAGGTGCTGCTCATGCTCCTCCTGGCTGCGGGAGTACACCAGAATATCATCAATAAAGACTATCACGAACAAGTCCAAATAAGGCCTGAACACTCGGTTCATCAACTCCATAAATGATGCTGGGGCATTGGTCAACCCAAATGACATGACCAAAAACTCATAATGCCCATACTGAGTGCGGAATGCTGTCTTAAGGACATCAGACGCCCTAATCCTCAGCTGGTGGTAGCCAGATCTTAAATCTATCTTTGAAAACACCTTTGCACCCTGAAGCTGGTCAAACAAATCATCAATCCTCGGCATTAGATACTTGTTCTTTGTTGTCACTTTGTTCAATTGCCGGTAATCAATGCACATACTCATCGAACCATCCTTTTTCTTCACAAATAACACCGGCGCACCCCAAAGAGAAACACTAGGTATGATAAAACCCTTCTCTAGTAAATCCTGCAACTGGTCCTTTAACTCCTTCAACTCTGGCAGGGCCATGCGATACAGCAGGATAGAAATGGGCTGCATGCTCGGAGCTAGATCAATACAAAAATCAATATCCCTGTTGGGCGGCATACCCGGCAGGTCTGAAGGGAAAACCACAGGGAACTCCCGAACAATAGGAACATTCAATAGAAGAGACCTCTGCGCTGGAATCGCGAACATACGCCAGATAAGCTAAACACCCCTTCTCAATCATGCGTCGAGCCTTTACATATGAAATAACACTACGGGTGGTATGCCCTAGGGTCCCTCTCCACTCCAATCGGGGAAAATCTGGCAAAGCCAAAGCCACAGTCTTGGCGTGACAATCCAAGATAGAATGATATGGGGACAACCAATCCATCCCTAATATAACGTCGAAATCCACCATGTCTAAGAGCAATAAATCAACACGGGTCTCAAGACCCTCAAACACTACCACACAGGAACGATGAAGTCAGTCGGCCACTATAGAATCACCCACCTGTGTAGATACATAAACAGAAATACCCAAAGCATCACTAGCCATAGCCAGGTAGGGTGCAAAATAGGACGACACATACGAATACGTAGACCCAGGGTCAAATAACACTAAAACATCCCTATCACAGACCAGAATGGTACCTGTAATAACCGCATCTGAAAACTCAGCCTCTGGCTTGGCTGGAAGAGTATAGCATCGGGGATGGGCCCCACCTCCCTGAACCATGTCTCTGGGATGATCGGCTGCTGGCTAGCCTCTACCTCTGGCGGTTCGAGCTCCGCCTCTATGGTCTCTGCCTCCACCTCTATGGCCTCTACCCCCACCTCTAGCTGGCTGGGCGGCCTGTGGATCACTTGATGCCTATATCATAGGACGAGGACCCTGCTACTGTGACTGAGCACCTCTCAACCTCGGGCAAGCCCTCCTGATGTGACCATAATCACCACACTCATAGCACCCGCCTGAATGCTGCAGCTGAGAAGACTGTGATTGAGCCTGTCGACCTGAATGTCCACCCCGAAAACTCTGAAGTAGTGAGGCACTGATGGGTGCTGATGGGGAACTATGAAGCTGCTGGTCAGAATGATGCGCCTGAGAACCACGACCCTCTGAAGTACCATAAGAGACCTGGAGAGCTGACTGGAAGGGCCTCGGAGGATGGCCTCTATCATAAGAATCCCTACCGCCAAAAGAGGCACCACTGAACCTACCTGCATGACGGGGCCTCTTATCTGACCCATGACCACCTCCTTGTGCAAGAGCCATCTCAACTCTACGGGCCGCATTGGCCACCTCCTGAAAAGAAATCTCACTCCCGGCTCCCATAGCCATCTGGAGACGGATCGGCTGAATCAATCCATCAATAAACCTCTGCACCCCCTCTCTCTCTCTCGGTGGGGAGTATAACAATATCATGGTGTGCTAGATCAATGAACCGGGTCTCATACTGAGTGACTATTATAGAGCCCTGCTGAAGGCGCTAAAACTGCCTGCGAAGAGCATCTCGCTGAGTAACTGGGAGAAAATTCTCCAAAAATAACTCTGCAAACTGGTCCCAAGTCAATGATGGCGACCCTGCTGGTCTGGATAAACAATAGTCCCTCCACCAAGTCTTGGAGGATCCTGTTAGTCGAAAGGTGGCGAAGTCGACCCCATTGGTCTCCACAATACCCATAGTCCGAAGGATCTCATGGCAGCTAAATAAGAAATCCTGTAGATCCTCTGAAGAAGTACGCTGAACGTGGTGATGAAGAGCTTAGAGAACCTATCAAGCTCCACAAAGCATCTGCGGACATAGCCTCCCCATCGCCAGCCTGAGTCACAATAACTGGCTGAACTGCCACAACTGGCTGAGCCACTGGAACCTGAGCCTGGGGAGCTACCTGCTCCAGAGTACGCGTAGCAGGAGTCTGAACTCCTCCTCCAGCCTGAGAAGTGGCTGGTGCTACTAGAAACAAACCCGCTCGAGAGACGCTCTCCACAAAGCCTACCAATCCGACCAAAGCGTCCTGAAGAACTGGGGTGGCTACAAACCCCTCTGGGACCTGAGCTGGGCCCACCGGAGCTGCTGGGGCTGGAACCTCCTCATCATGATCAACATGAGGCTCCACCTCTGGGACTGCTGCCCGGGGCTGAGCTCTGCCCTTGCCTCGGCCTCTGGCACGGCCTCGCCCTCACCCTCTACCCCTCGTAGGAGCTGCTACGCGGTAGAAGAGGAATCATGTGTCCTCGCCACCTGCGAACGAACAGAGTAGAAAGATAATCAGTATTTGAGTAACAGAATCGCACGACAAGAAAGAACAAAAGTGAAAATTTTCCTAACTCCGTAGCCCCTGGGGGATAAATACAGACGTCTCTGTACCAATTCCTCAGACTCTACCAAGTTTGTCAGTGAGTAGCGAGACCTATGTAACCTAGTGCTCTGATACCAACTTGTCACGATCCGGATTTCCCACCTCGGGAGTCGTGATGGCGCCTACTAATAGGAGCTATGCAAGCCAACTCAATTTACTTCATTTAGCAATTTTTGACCATTTAATAAAAACAAAACATAATATAATAAAGCGAAAGTCTTAAATATAAATAACTGAAAACAAATGCGGAAGTTCACTCACAAACTCTACCCAGAACTGGAGTCACTAACTCACGAACATCTATAGAATACTAAAAACAAAGTTTGAATAAAATACAATAGTGTTTATTCCGGTACAAGGACAACAAACAGAATAAAGATAGAAGAGACTCCGGGCCATGCGGACGTAGGCAAGGCTACCTCGGGATCTCTGGACTGAAGTCAGCTCCCAACGCTCCTACTGCTGTCCAAAAGTTGCTGCTCCGGTACTGTGATCCGTGCAAAAAGATGCACAGAGTATAGCATCAGTACAACCGACTCCATGTGCTGGTAAGTGTCTAGCCTAACCTCGGCGAAGTAGTGACGAGGCTAGACCAGACTACCAGATAAACCTGTGTAGTTAAGAAATATATTGCGAAAAATAAACAGGAAATAAACAGTTTATACAAGGAGGGGGAAACATGCTATGGGGAGGCAACAGTTAAAACAAGAAGTCTAAACTTAAGGATAGAACATCCAACAGAAACTTAAATCCGGAATAAACACACTTAAGTTATAATTTGTTGCGGCGCGCAACCCGACCCAATCACATACAATATTGTTGCGGCGTGCAACCCGATCCTCAATCATCACTGTTGCGGCGTGCAACCCGTACCATAAGTATACAATGTTATTGCGGCGTGCAACCCGATACACAATTATATAGTGTTGTTGCGGCGTGCAACCCGATCCATATATAAATAACAAAACCTCACCCAATCAACACTCACAAGTAAGGGGTAAGGGGGGAGGGGTAACAACTAGTGACATCAATCCCGGCAAGGGAATATAACAACATAACTAAATGCCGGCAAGGGAGAAAATCTACCAAACCAATAACACATCCCGGCAAGGGAGTAACCATCAACTCTTTCTCTTTCTTACACTACTCACTTATAATTCACTTTAACATTCGAGCCATCGCTCCAAGAGTCATTTCATATCATGTACCTTCTCAATCCGTAACACAACTCGAGCCATTGCCCCACAAAGTTTAGTAATCATAATCTCTGTCTCATGCTCTTTACAGTATATAAAAATCATCAAATAAGCATGGAATAGTCACAACATTTCAGGAAAATCTCAATATAAGGACACACGATCATGCTAGACACCAGCGTATAGATACTCGTCACCATGCCTATACATCGTACTCGAAAAATAGCAATTAGCATATAAGACTCTACTCCTATTTCCTCAAGCCAAAGTTAGACCAAACACTTACCTCGAATGCTCCAAACTCAACTCAAGCCTCTACTATAGCTTTACCCCTCGAATTCGGCTCCAACTCGGTCAAATCTATGAAATAATGACCTTACAATATTAATAAAAGCTAAACAAATCAAACCCAATACCTAAATATGAATTTCTAGCTTTCTTCCAAAAATTCTCAAAAATCGACCCCGGCCCGCTTGGTCAAAACACGAGGTTCGAACCAATTCCATGTCACCCATTCCCCCACGAGCCCGAATATATAATTTGTTTTCAAATCCGACCCCAAAACGAGGCCTAAATCAAAGAAAATTGAAAAAAACCTAACTCTACCCTTTTCCCCCAATTTCAACCCTAGATTACATGATTTAGGTTTAGAAACTCATTAATTAATGAAGGAAGATGAAGGAAATGAGTGGGAATTTACTTACCCAAGAAGCTTTGGTGAACAAGTGCTCAAAAATTCATTCAAGAGCTGTGGAGAAGAAGAACTCGTGTGAAATATGGACTAAATCCCGTAGCTACTGGTTCTATTTTAAAAAAAAATTTAACTGGGCGAAAATGGCCTATGCTATCGCGAAGGAAGTCATGCGATCACATAGAGGAAGGTAAAGTTTTCATTGTGATCACGGAGTGATTATTGCGATCGCATAGAAGAAAATAAAGGGCTTCTCAGGCTAGCACTATGCGATCGCGGAAGGAAGTTGCAATCGCATACAACAAACGGACCCCCTGAAGAATAACACTATGCGATCGCAGGCCTACCTATGCGATCGCATAGAGCAATTGACTGGACACCAGCAAACGGCTATTTTTTGCAACTTTTCTAAGGCTAAAATCATCCCGAAACACATCCGAATCACACCCGAGCCCTCGGGGTTCCTAACCAAACACACACTAACTCAACAACATCCTACGAACTTAACCGTGCGATTAAATCGCCAAAATAACATCATAAACGAGGAATCAACCTCAAAATCGTCACTTTTTCATTCTAACTTCTTAAACTTCAAATTTTAGATATTTAGGTCCGAAACACGTCAAATGACGTCCGATTTCGACCAAACTTCACAGGAAGTGCTTAAACCACATATAAAACCTGTACCGGGTGCCGGAACCAAAATACAGGTTCGATACCGACGCTGTCTAATCCATTTTCATTTCAAATTTCCAAATAGATTTTAGAAAAATAATTTCTTTTAAAAATTCATTACTCGGGCTTGGGACCTCGGATTTCGATTTCGGGCATACGCCCGAGTCCCATATTTTTCTACGGACCCTCTGGGACCGTCCAGTCATGGTTCCGGGTCCGTTTACCCAAAATGTTGACCAAAGTTAACTTTAATCATATTAATATCAAGATTCATCAATATTTATACAAAATTCATATTTAAGCTTTTCGGCTAAGCGCCCGGACTGTGCACGCAAATCGAGGCAACTAAAAGTGAGGTTTTCAAGGCCTCGGAAGCACAGAATGAAAGAAAAAGCAGGTGATGACCCTTTGGGTTGTCACATAGAATGTCACGACCCTAACCCCGAACCCAGTCGTGATGACGCCTCTCGTGAAGACAAGGCCAGCCAATTAAACAAAATCTCAGTTTTAAACAGTTAAATAGCATAATAATAGTCTACACATGGTTTAATAACACGAAACAACGGAAATACAGATAATAAATGCGGAAAACCAGCCTGACATAGCCCTAACCGGGGTGTCACAAGTCATGAGCAACTAAGAATCCTGATACAAGTCTATTAAGTGCAATGTCTGGTACATCTGTTTGAAAAAAATCATAGAACCAATAAAATAAGGGAGACACGGGGGCTGCGGACGCTAACAGCTACCTTGTAGTCTCTGAAACACCGCCTGGATTGGAGGAATCAGCACTCCGGAGCGGGACCAATAACGCCTGAATCTGCACACATGGTGCAGGAAGTAATGTGAGTACTCCTGACCCAGTGAGTAATTAATATAAATAATGACTGAAAGTAAGAAATCACATAAAGCACAAGTCATTCTATAATGAAGCAGTAAACATCATTTGAAAATAGTATATCCATGGAAATCAAGTAAAATTCCCTTTTTAATAGTTAAAAACAGGTAATTGACAGGTAAACAATGTGAAATAAATAGATAGAAGTTCCCCTATCGGGCACAGTAACAACAAATCCGCCACTCGGGCAATATCTCATAACAGTACCAGCCCCTCGGGCTCAATCTCAGAACAATACCAGCCCCTCGGGCTCAATCTCACATCACAATGGGTACCCGCGCTTACTGGGGGTGTACATACTCCGGGAGGGGCCCCTTACGGCCCAAGCGCAATCATAATCCACCTCATGGCATCAAATCTAGGCCCTCGGCCTCATACCAATCAAGCCACCTCGTGGCATATATGTAACACAGGCCCTCGACCTCAAATCAGTATCAGTGTTCCTCACAATATAGGCCGTCGGCCTTACTCAGTCCGAAAAGTCATCATAAGCCCCTCGGGCATTAGTAAAACAACATTTCTCAGCCCAAAATATTATTTAAAATATCATTTAAGTCTCAAAACTGAGTAAAATGGCTGAGTAGTAAGGCAGTGGAAAATAACATAACTGAGTTCAAGTAATAAGTCCAAAACAGTGAGAATATAGTAATAAAAATCCCCGAAGGGTTCAAATAGTTGTCACGAAGCCCAAATATGGCATTTATCCCAAGTCATGATGATAACAAATAAGTCTCAGTCAAATACGCGGTAAAATCATCAATCGGAACGGACCAAATCACAATCCCCAATAGTAAACGACCACACGCTCGTCATCAACACCTCAATATAGCACTACGATGTGCAAATTCGAGGTTTCAAACCCTCAGAGCATCATTTACAATCATTACTCACCTCGAACCAGCTAAATCTCTAGCTAGAGACGCCTTTGCCTCTTGAATCGTCCTCCACGCACGTCGAATCTATCCAAAATCAAAACGAATACGTCACAATATGCTAAGGGAACAAAGCCCAAGCGAAAACAATCGAAAAATACCAAAATCCTAAAATTAGCAAAACTCGAGCCCCGGGCCCACTTCTTGAAACTTAAATTTTTTTTATATCAATGGGTTCCTAATCTCCCCACGAGTTCACATACCAAAAGTTCTCAAATCCGACCCCAATTGGTCCTCCAAATGCCCAAATCAAAATCCCAAAATTTCAAGCCCTAGTTCTTTCATTTTAGCTTAGGTTTCCATGATTTTCTAGGTAGATTTCACAATAGAATCGAGTTTTAAGTTCAAAATCTTACCTCCAATCGATTTTCCTTGAATCCCTCTTTAATCTCCACCAAGAAGCTCTCAAAATGATCAACTATGGGTGAAAATAGACCCAAAATCGTGGATGAAATGAATTATAACATTCTGCCCAGGTCTGACTCCTCCTTCATCGCGATCGCGACACTTCCCTCGCGATCGCGAAGCACAAATATTCAACTCCTCAAAATAACTCTATGCAATCGCGTAACACCCATCGCGATGATTCATCAATCCTTACCTTTCGCGAACGCGTACCTCCTCCCGCGAACGTGAAGAACAACACGACCTTAGACCAGTTGACAAAAAAGACACTACGCGATCGCGACTACACGCACGCGAACGCGATACACAACCCTCTTACTCTATGCGATCGTGGGACCCACTTCGCAAACGTGAAGAACACTCAGACAACCTCCTCAAATCCTAATACGTGATCACGAGGCTCCATACGCGATCGCGAAGGGAAAAAAATCCTGCACAGCTGAACCTGCAATTTTTCAGCAATTTTCTAACTTCAAATGATCCGAATGACTACCCTAAACTCACCCGAGGCCCCCGAGACCTCAACCTAAGGCACCAACACATCCTAAAACCTTATTCAAACTTGTTCCAATCATCAAAACACCTCAAACAACATCAAATTACTCAAAACACATCGGATTCAAGGCTAAGTTTCTAAAATCTTCCGAAATACGCTTTCGATAAAAAACCCAACCAAACCACGTCCGAATGACCTGAAATTTTACACACACATACCAAAATGGCACAATGAAGGTACTGCAACTCTAGGGATTCCATTCTGACCCTCGGATCAAAATCTCACCTACCAACCGGAAATCGCCAAAATATCAACTTAGCCAATTCAAGCCTAATTCTACTCTGGACCTCCAAAACCCATTCCGATCACACTCCTAAGTCACAAATCACCTCCCAAAGCTAACCGAACTATCGGCACTCACATCCGATCCCTCTAACACATAAATCAATATCCGGTTGACTTTTCCAACTTAAGCCTTCATAAAAGAGACTAAATGTCTCAAACCTTATAAAAAATCATTCAGGACTTGATCCGACCAATCCAATACCATAAAACACGAATAACGAAGCATAAAGAAGCAGAAATGGGGGAAACGGAGCGGTAAGCTATGAGACGACTGGCCGAGTCGTCACACAAAATTGATTTATTTGGTATTTATTGATATTGTTAAGTAAATTGTGACTAGATACAAGCAAATTGGAAGTGGAACCGAGAGGTAAAGCGGTAGTTGAGGCTTAATATTGTTCGTGGAATCGAGGTAAGTGTTTGGCCTGACCTTAGCTTGAGGGAATAGGAGTTGTAGTCTATATGCTATGTTTTTGTATTGAGTATGACGTATAGGTGTGATGACGAGTATCTATAAATTGGTGTCAAGTATGCCCGTGAGTCTTATACCATGATTGTTGTGACTCTATTATGTACTGATCATGTTCAAATTGATAATTATTAATGTTGAACAAAGCTTATGAGAGTTTTCTGGTAATTGACTATTGACTCAAATTGAAGTTTTATTTTGCAAAGAAATTATTGAAACGAGATTGATTATAACTAAATCCCTTTGGACGTTTTGTTGATATTGTTGATTCCCTTGCTGGGATATTATTATTGATATTGTTGATTCCCTTGCCGAGATATTATTGTTAATATTGTTGATTCCCTTGCCGGGATATATTATTTTCTGTTGTTTGGGCGAGGAAGAGTATAAAACACGAAGGGTGATGCCGTGTATGATATTGTGAGAGAGTGTAAAGCATGAAGGGTGATGGCGTGCCGATATTATGAGTGTTAATGCGCGAAGGGTGATGTCGTGCCATGATTTGAGAGTTAATGAACGAAGGATGATGCCGTGACGATATTGGGAGGAATAATGCATGAAGGGTGATGCTGTGCCATGATTATGCGAGGTAATACACGAAAGGTGATGCCGTACCGTTTATGTTGATTCATATGGTGAGGACGAGAGTAAAAGCACGAAGGGCGATGTCGTGCATGTGTTGCCATTTCATTATTCTTGTTGATTTATATATGATGTTCATTATGCTTCCTTATTGATGCTTCTTTATTGGTTTACTATTAGAATCTAGTATTTCCCGCAGCATGTCCCCTTCCCACCTTATTCCGTCGATTTATGTTATTATGTTTCTGCTTGTATATGATTTATCTGCACAGGTATATATGATTGTCGTGTCCTAGACTCGTCACTACTTCGCCGAGGTTAGGCTCGACACTTACTTAGTACATGGGGTCGGTTGTACTAATACTACACCCTGCACTCTTTTGTGCAGATTTCGTTACCGGACCCAATAAGTAGATGAGGTAGCTGCCTTCAGTTCAGGGAGACCAAGGTAGATCTGCTGGCGTCCGCAGAGTCTAAAGTCCCCCTTCTCTGTTTAACTTTTCTAGTGTCTCTTATCATTCCGAGAACAGTTGTAGTTTTTTTTTCAGACTTATATTTGTAGTAAAAATCTTAGTTGTTCGTGAATTTGTGACACCAGATTCATGGGTGGACATATATTGGAGTATTTGGTTTTATTTTAACTCTTCCGCGCTTTTCATTTGTTTAGCTATAGTTACTGTTTATAATTATTTGGGTTGATTGTTAATGTGTAGAACCTTAATAGTTGGCTTGCCTATCTTTCACGAGTAGGCGCCATCACAACTCCCGAGGGTGGAAAATCTGGGTCGTGAGATTCGTACTTTTAGTATAATATATAATATATGGATAGCTATAGGTATAAATAATTTGTATAAGATAAAAGTTTAATTGATTTTGATTAAGTTCTAATTGATATCAAAATCCTAAATATAGGTCTTACTTTGAATAAAATTTAATAAATAAAATTTTAGTTTATATCACGATAGTAAATATTAGGAAAAAAAACTAAACAAATTATACTTAATTTTCAAAACCTTTATGCCCAAGAACTCCTTCTACGTGTAGTTAATGTTTAGCCTTAATTTCCTTTTTTTATTTTTTTTTTATTTTGGTACTACTAATTATGAATATGTTACATACTTTAATTAGAAAAAGAATTTATGTAAGGTAAATCTTAATTAATTTTAAAGTCCTAAATATTAGGACTCTATAAATATTTCAAAAATGATTAATAACTAAAATTTTAATTGATTTTAAGGTCCTAAATATTAGAAAAATAATTTAAATTATAATTTTATCCAATATGAAATTCATTTTGAAAGGGTAAAAAAGCCGAACAACATTTCTCTAAGGGTCTTCGTGCTTTTAATATTGTGTGTGTGTGTGTGTGTGTATATATATATATACATATATATATATATCATTCAAAACTCATTAATTATATTTGCATCCTCCATTTTTACTTATTTTCATGTACACCGTTGATTAAATTATATAAAATTTTACGGTGACACAATGAGAATATGAATTTCATGTGTTAGACTTGAAAATTTTGAAAGAACAAACAATAAAAATAAAAATAAAAAATAAAATTTCAAAACGCAAGAAGGAACAACAAAAAGATCAAGCTCAAGTTCAAGGATGGTGAACAAATCAGGAGTATGAGTCCCAATTATCTGCTCGTTGAATTCAAAATAATTTTTCGTGGAAACCATATAGAGTTACAATTAAGATCAAAAGGCCCTTATTTCTTTTTGAAATGAACAAACTGGTGAAAAATAAGTATTGTAATATTAACAATTAGTCTATACTATATTAAAAATATGAAAACCTTTAGTGACATGTCATTCATATTTTTTTCCTTTAAAAATTAAATTTCACACTCGATAAAATAATTATTTTATTATTTTTCTAGTATTTAAGACTTTAATAATTTGTCTAGTATTTAAGGCTTTAAATACCCTAATATTTAAGACTCTAATTATTTTTCTAATATTTAGGACTTATAAATTTACTAAATTTTGTGTATTAGTTTTTCCTTATTTGATTTATATAATATATACCAAATTCATAAAACAAATCGTGTTACTAGGTTTGGAAGCTTAAAAAGCCATCGCAAATTTACATAATCAGTACTTCTATGACATTAAAGATCACATTTCAAAATATTTTTGTAGGTTTAGAAGTCTAAGCTTTGTTTAAAAATGTTATAGTTTTAGAACTTTCAAGACATATAGGACATTCACCTTTTTTTACCTTAAAAAAAAAAAATTCACACTCGATAAAATGATTATTTATTATTTTCCTATTATTTAGGATTTTAATTAATTTTCAAGTATTTTAGGGCTTTAATTATTTCCCCAAGGGTTAAGACATTAATTATTTTTCTAATATTTAGAATCTCTAATTTTACTAAATTTTGTGTATTAGTTTTCCTTATTTGATTCATATAATATATACCAATTTATAAAAGAACTCGTGTTTCTAGGTTTAGAAGCTTAAAAAGCCATAAAAAATTCACATAATTAGTACTTCAACAACAACAACAATAACAAAACTCAATGTAATTCCACAAGTAGATCTAGAGAGGGTAGTGTGTACGCGGACCTTATTACCCCTACCTTGTGAAGGTACATAGCCTGTTTTCTAGACATTAAAAATTACGTTTGAAAATATTTTTTGTATGTTTAGAAGTCTATGTTTGAATAATGTTATAATTTTAGAACATTCAAGATATATAGGACATTCGCTTTTCTTACCCTTAAATAATATATTTCACACACGATAAAATAATTATTTTATTATTTTTTTAGTATTTGGGACTTTAATTATTTTTCTAGTATTTAGGGATTTAATTATTTTTCTAATTTTAAGACTTTAATTTTTTTCCAATATTTAGAACTTATAAATTTACTAAATTTTGTGTATTAGTTTTTCTTATTTGATTTATATAATATATACCAAATTTATAGTAGAAATCGTGTTTCTAGATTTAGAACCTTAACAAACCATCACAAATTCACATAATCAGTACCTCTAAGACATTAAAAATCAATTTCAAAATATTTTTGTAGGTTTAGAAGTCTATGTTTTATTTTAAAAATGTTATAATTTTAGAACTTTCAAGACATACAGGATATTTGTGGTTGTTTTTTTTGTGTTATGTTCATTTGGATTCATATTTTCTTGTCCCACCAATTTTTCTTGGTTTGAATCCATTTTTAGATAAGGAGAAAGTGTCCACTTGACTTGGTTTGATAAGAAGGAAGTATACTAAATCGTATACCGTATTTGTTTTTAAGAAAATATAATAATTTGTATACACATAAAATACAATGGCAATATAAATATATTGTAAAGACTCTTCAGCTACCAACATTTAATTTTCGCATACCTCAATGCTTGGGAATAGGAAGAATTTCTCCATATTTAATTTTGTATTTTGGAGAAAAAATTATTGGCTAAATAATTAGGGGGTCTTTGATGTCTTTTCAGGCGTTGGCCAAAATTGAATCACTAAAGTTGGGCCGTTTAGCATCACTCCAAAGGAAAATAGTGAAGGTGGAAGGAAGTTTCTTCTTTCTCTCAAATAGTCATTAGATTATAGTAACTTATAATTCCACCCTGCAAAAGAGACCGACTTTCAAGATTGGCATTATATAAATATGTTGGAACATGCCTGCTACGCTAATTATGCGCAAACACAATCACATATACGAGAGTAGAGTAAATTTCAAAATTCACTTGCAGACCAAAGGGAGATTGTGATTCCAAAAGGATTGTAAATTGATAGGTAAATACTCTTTTAAGTTCATTTTACATGTCGTTTAAGGTTGACATATTCAGTTAAAAAATTATTTAGTAACATTAGTCATAAAAATCGATTTAAATTACCTCAAACTGAGGAATAACTGTCTTTTACCATAAAAGTGTTAAACCTTTTCTTAAAACGGATTAATAAGAAAATAAGAGATAAATCCTATCCAAAGATAATTAACTCTAGATCCAAGAATATTAGGTAGGAAAAATAGGATATGGTTAAGCTCATGAGCTATTTAAGATTATAGAAGATGCCAAACATATGTGACGGGCTTCTATTCTTGATGCTACTACTCCGTAAAATAAAGAAGAAAAAGAGGATGCACCATTGACAGCTACGTGATCTATCTTTATTGATTCCATAATGATGATTACAAAGATCAGCAGCCAGTTCTAAATCTTCTCTTGATTTTGTTGAGAAACATTCTCCCGTTCTTCCGTGTTAATAGAGGAAGAAAAGAAGTCTCCCCTCCTTATTCTCTTACCTAGTATATATTTAATAGGTATTCCCCTTTATTCAGCGGTCCTTGGCCAGGATATCCTAATCTGCCAATTGCACTTTAGGTCGACCTCCCCAAGTGCCATGGCGTGTATTTCGCCATACAGGCTTTCTGATGGTACGACCTCAGCCGTGGCCGAGATGCTCGTCGTTATGGTGCCTTATGGATACAACCACAACTTAATCGACCTCTCGCCATTTCTTTTTGTGCCGATTCTCATGTGGTCAAATTTCACCCATACAGTTAGTCCCCGCGCCTATTAAGGTTGTCTTTGGGCGAGCTCGATGAGCGAACCTCGTTAATAAGAACTTTTTGAGAAATCTAAGCGTTTTTGGGCGATGAGCGAGTGACTCTTAGAGAGATGATGTGACGTTTCGAGTGCTTCGTTAGACCACTGTGTCAGTTCGAAATGACATTAAATTCATTAAGCGTCATTATGGCACACGTTCTCTGTGCGTCGCATCGTTTTCCGTGCCTTTTCCATTATTTTTTAAAAAAGGCGCCGCTTGGTTTCTCAAACGAACATATTCATATCTCTATAAATAGGGAAAAGTTTCCCATTCGAATGTAGTGATTTGCAATCGTTCACAAGACAATCTTAAGTCATTCTTTCTTCTTCTTCAGTTATTCGTATTTATTTTTCTACCAACAATCCTCGTGGCTATTACCCTCTTTTCTTTACACTCCCAACCTGTACAATCACGCAAACCGATGGCTAGTGTTTCTTCTAACCTTGATTAAATCGTTGGTGCTCCGCTGCCTGAAATCGATATAGCCCTACTCGAAGAGGGAGTGGGTTTGGCGGAGGACGAGAGTTTTCCGACGGTAGATGAGGTGGTTCCCCGCCCAGGGAAGGAAAGGATTGAATTCAATAGCCCTGCTGGGGATGAGACGGAACCTGTTCTTTCTACGATGGATGCTACAGTGGTCACGACATTCAAAGCCAAATAGAAAATTCCCGATCACATCGAACTAGTTCCGGCGGGTCGTGACATAGTGCATATACACCGCCCAGGCCACTGCGCATTTTACGCATATCCATTTGTCATTGGATACGCGCTTCCTCTTCCTTCCTTGGCTGTGGACTTCTGCCGCTTCTACGAGGTGTGTCCGGCTCAACTTTCTCCGTACGTATACAAGCTCTTCCTTATGCTTATCAAGTACGCGGAGCTGGCCGATTGGGGAATTTCTCTACAACACATGTTTCACCTCTTCGCCCCCCATTTTCATAGGGGCATGATGATTCACCTGCGTCACCGAGGAATCAAGGGTTTGGTGGCGAAGATGGATGACAAGTCCAATCGCCGCTTTTGGGAGAACTTCTTCTACGTCCAAACTGAGCACGTGGTATCGAACCCCGCGAGGTTTCCTGAGGCACAGAACTTTGCTCGTAGGTCTCCATTTCCTTTATTATATTATATATTTTTTTCAAAATAGATGTTATTCATCCTTTTATTGATTGTTGAGTGTTTTTTGTTTCCGTATCCGAGAGGGTATCCCCTCCGCAAGTTGTCAATATTCATGAATGGGTGAGTTCGATTCTGCCCCACACTATGGGGATCCGCGAATGGGCATTTTTCCACGGGAGGTTTGGGCGCAAACTTTCCGCTGGTAAGTTAGCTTATTTCGGCCTTAGTTGCTTTGTTCTTTGCTATATCTTTTTCTTTACCTTATATCTCATTTGGTCGAATTTCTCATTGGCAGGTCGTAGAGGAGCGAGAAGGGTAGTGGCTCCTGTCCTTGCTTTCCGTCAACCGACTTCCTCTGCCCGGCCCGTACCAAAGGTAGTTATGGACGGGGACGTCCAAAGTCTGGTTGTTCAATAGACCGCGTCCGCGATCGAACCTGTTCGTTCGGAGGTTGCTCTTTGGTCGAACACTCTGGTTCCCACAGTTCGTTCGGTGGATGAACCTTCTCGTGGTAGTGGCAAAGAGGCCCCTTCAAAAAGGCGGAGGTTAATATCAGAGAGGGCATCTTTGGTTGAAACTCCCTTGAGGGGAAACCCTACTTTGGCGGCATCTGAATCTGGCGGTGATACCGACCAAGGTGTAGAGGCGGTGCCCATCTCGAAGGCTGCCGCGGCAGGGGGACAGAGTTTGGAGGCCTCTGCGAATGTTCCTAGCGGTCCATCGACATCTCGGCAGGGCCATTTGCTTTGTGCCATTTGCTTTCGTTGATCCTTCCTCTTTTTTTGTAGACTTACATGTTGGAGATCGAGAGTGCTCGTCAGACTGAATATGGGATGATGTCTTTTTGAAAATAGTCGTGAAGTATCGCCAGTATCGCGACAGGTGCCGTGAGATGCACGCGCAGCTTAGGGTTGGCGGTAATGCTTTACCCCTCAGGGAGGAGTTAAAGAAGAGGGACGAGGATCTGATGCGGTCTATCTGCAGATGTAGCAAGATCAAGGGGCTGCTTAGGGTCAAAGACGAGGAGCTCGAGTTGGGAAAAGGGGTTGCGACGGAATGTGAGGATGTTCAGGCGAAGTTATTCTCTTTGCAAGTTGAGCTTGAGCAGAATGCCACTAGAGTTGCCAATCTAAGTGCAGAGTGGACGGAGAAGGTGGCTAAGCTAGAAAGGAAGGTGGCCGAGTTGGAGAGGGCCTAGGGAGCCGAGTGGCAGCTTTGGTTAGGGTAGCGGTACTGGAATATACTATCCGTATCCTCAGGTCTGAACGGGAAGCTAGAGGGCGACGTCAACACTGAGGGAGGAAAGGCTCGAGGAGCGGATTGGTGAGCTCGAGTGGGGTGCCTCGAACCTGGGAGACCAAATTATGGATTTTGAGGCCGAGAAGGTGCAGTTGTTGGTTCGGCCACCCCTCCCCCCCAAGAATCTGCCTCTGTTGCTGTCCCCCGCAATTTGTAAGAGATATGGGTCCATGTTGAGGCCCAACGAGATATATCCAAGGGTTTGTGGGTGACGAGTAGCGTTCCTGAGGCTATTTTGAAGATGCTCGGGTTAAGGCACGCGAGGCTCGTCTTGCCTACGGTTATGACCTTCAATACCGGAGGCTAGCGGAGATGCTGAGGTTGAGGACAAGCTTGCTTCTGATGATGACGATGTTAGAGGGGGCGATAGTTAAGGCGAAGCGGCCGGACCGAGCGTGAAGGGAGGTGTGTCATGGATAGTGATGATGCAGAGTGAAACCTTTGTGCATTTAATTTGTCCTTTTGGACTTAGTTTATTTTTTTTTGTACTTGGTTGGCTGGGTGGGCCCCCCCGTTTTTTGCCCTTTGTAAGATACTTATCTTTTCTTTGAATGAAATGGTCGGCTCGTCTTCGTTTGTATGTTTTTGGCTTTTCCTTCTCTTTTCCTTTTCGAATTTCTTGGATTTTCTCGCAATGATCCTTGACTGCTGGTATTTGGTTTGAGTGGGACTGAATTCGACCTGCTAATTTGAACTTGACTTTGTTAACTCGAGCGGGATCGAATTTTGTCTTGCCAGTTTGAGCGAGGTCACTTTTGACTTATTAATTCGACCGAGGTCGAATTTTGTCTTGCCAACATCGGCGGGGTCAACTTTGGCTTGTAGACTCGAGCAAGGTCAAATTTTGACTCACCAACTTGGGCAGAGTTAGCTTTGACTTGTAAATTCGAGCAAGGTCGAATTCTGACTTGCCAACTTGGGCGGAGTCTATTTTGACTTGTAAATTCGAGCGAGGTCGAATTCTGACTTGCCAACTTGGGCGGAGTCAGTTTTGACTTATAAATTCGAATGAGGTCAAATATTTCCTTGTAGATTCGAGCGAGGTCGAATTCTGACTTTCCAACTTGGGTGGAGTCAGTTTTGACTTGTAAATTCGAGTGAGGTCAAATTTTGCCTTCGCTTGGGGATGGCCGGGGGCCGCATTGGTGTGAAATTAGACAAGGTCAAATTGTGACCTGTGATGAGTTCGAGCGAGGTCGAATTTTACTTTCGCTTGGCAATGGCCGGGGGCCGCATGGGTGTGAATTCGAAGAAGGTCAAACTGTGACCCATGATGAGTTTGAGCGAGGTCGAACGTTGAGTAATTAATTCAAACAAGGTTGAATTTTACTTTCGCTTGGCGATGTGCGGGCTCGGTGGAGTGGTAAGAACGTTGAATGCAACCTTGCTTTTATTGGAGGATATTACTCGTTTTTGCATCGTTTATGCGTGCATCGGGGTGAGTCCCAGTTTATCTAATCTTGCTTTCATTGGAAAATATCATGCATTGTTGTATAGTTTATGTATGCGTTAGGGTGAGCCCCAGTCTATTCAGTCCCTTTATTGCTCGGCCTGGAGAGACCGTTGAGGGGACGGGCTATGAACTTATTGCTTGGGCCTCAGAGCACCTTGGGGTTTGATTGATTTGAACGAAGTTCGGATGTAACTCGTAGTATTTAGTCGGCTGAATTGGTAGCGTCTCTATGGCGAGCATACATACAAGCTTTTCGTGTTCATGTTCTGCCTGTATTAGGGAGATTGTATGTTACATGGGCTCATCGTCTAGTCCCAGGCTATGAAGATTGTTTCTTGATGATGCCAGCTTGTTCTGAGCCATTTGTCTATTATTTGTAATATGGTACGGTATGGAGGGTTTTCCCAATTTGCTGTTAACCATAGGGAGGAATTTAGGCTAGCCTTTGTTCGCGATTTTGGGAGGACCGTCCCTGTTCTCTGTTCCACTTCTCTCTCTCTTTTATTAAAAAAAGGAATAATGGGTTAGAAGTACATGGAATAATTTGTTACCTTGGTCGGCTGTTTAGCTGATGAATGAGGGGGATTGGCCACATTTCCCTCGTCTGCTGCGCTCTTTGGTCCTAGGGAGTTCCCTCGTTCGGCAATGAACTAGGGATCGAGCCGCAGGGCAGCTTGCCATGTTCTGTATTATGATACTAGTTTGCGGCATGATGTTGGCTTCAGCTTTACGCGCAGCCTCATCACTGGTTGTGCTTTGGCATTTCGTGGGTGGACGATACACTTTCCCCATTAGAGTCTCGAGTTCGAGTCCCAGTTTGTCAGTTCTGGGCGTGCAAAGATGGCAAAAATGTAATTTATACCACAAACATATAGACGAGGACTATCTTAGTGAGTAAATTACACAATAAGCATCGTCTCATATAGTAGGAGGGGCGGCGATATGCAGATGATATCGGAGGCTTTGGGTACTAATCTGGAAATGGGATTGCGTTTGGTACGTATAGTTGCAGTTCGCCTATGGTGGCTCATGTTCATAATGCCTCAGGGCTACTGCTGTGGCACAGTGCAGTTTTCGTGTGTAAACCAGGCATAACTCCGGTTTCACGTAAGGATTTACCCTTGGTTGGTTGAACGGTTACAGGGGTACCGAACGGTTTCGTAAGTCGGCATTCGTAATGAAAGGATGAAACTTCACCGAATGGGAGATAGAGCTAAGACCATGTTTGGATCTAGAGGGAACTAAGGCTTTGGCTAGAAAATCCCCACAGAGCGCCAAATTGTTTTACCAAAAAAGTATTAAAACTTTTCTTAAAACAGATTAATAAGAAAAAAGGGGATAAATCCTAGTCATGGATAATTAACTCTAGATCCAAGAATATTAAGTAGGAAAAATAGGATATGGTTAAGCTTATGAGCTATTTAAGATTTTAAAAGATATCAAATATATGTGGCGGTCTTACATTCTTGATGCTACTACTCCTTAATGTAAAATAAAGAAGAAAAAGAGGATGCACCATTGACTGCTACGAGATCTATCTTTATTGATTCCATAATGATGATTACAAAGATTAGCAGCCAAGTTTTAAATCTTCTCTTGATTTTCTTCAGAAAGATTCTCTCGTTCTTCCGTGTTGAGAGAGGAAGAAAAGAAGTCCCCCTCCTTATTCTCTTACCTAGTGTATATATAATAGGTATTCCCCTTTCCCCGGCGGTCCTTGGTCTGGATACCCTAATCTGTCAATTGCACTTTAGGTCGACCTCCCCAAGTGCCATGGAGTGTACTTCGCCATATAGGCTTTCTGATGGTATGACCTCGGCCGCAGCCGAGATGCTCATCGTTATGGTGCCTTATGGATACAACAACGACTTAATCGACCCCTCGCTATTTCTTTTTGTGCCGATTTTTGCGTGGTGAGATTTCGACCCATACAAACTGCCGAGCAATGTCACGACCCAATTCCCAAACCCGATCATGATGGCGCCTCTCCTGAAGACAAGTCCATCCAGAACAATGCAAATACCTCTTTTAACAATTAATTAACATTAACAAATCCAAAACACGTGTAAAACAGTTATAAATGCGGAAACAACGGTAATAGCAAAGGATACCATCCCGATACAGCCCAAACCGAGGTGTCACAAGTCATGAGCTACTACAGAGTTTGCTATAAATCTACGAATTATAAGATCTGATACAATAGTCTGAAGGAACTCATATGATATAAAATAGGGGAGACAAGGGGCTGCGGACGTCAACAGCTACCTCGTAACTCCAACTCGCTGCCTAGTCTAGAAGGAATCAGTGCTCAGGTGCGGACTCTGCTATGCCTGAATATGTACATATGGTGTATGGAGTAATGTGAGTACTCTGACTCAGTGAGTAATAATAATAAATAATAACCGAAGGCATGAAAACACATAAATGCACAAGGAAATTCTATATCTGGCAGTATATCACTTAAAGCAGTAAAACAGTAAAAAGTCAAATGAAATCTCCTTTTAAAAACAGGTAAATCAGGTAAAACAACAAGTAAATAGTGAGTAGAAATCTGCCCCTCGGGCTCAATATTCATCGCTCAGAATAGTATCAGCCCCTCGAGCTCAGTATCAGTCACTCAACATAATATCAGCCCCCCGTGCTCATTCTCAGATCACATGAGTACCCGCGCTCACTGTGGGTCTGCAGACTCCGGAGGGGCCCCTTACGACCCAAGCGCTATATCAACATAAGGCCTGAAAGCCTTCTCACATCACTCATAAGTCCTGAAAGCCTCCTCACATCCCTCACAAGGCTTGAAAGCGTCCATCACTCACAAGGCCTAAAAACCTTCTCGCATCACTCACAAGGCCTGAAAGCCTCTTCACACCACTCACAAGGCCTGAAAGCCTTCTCACGTAACCCAAGCAACCTCGTGGCATATAAATATATCTCAGGCCCTCGGCCTCACTCAATCCAGAAAACATCATAAGCCCCTGGGGCATCAATAAAATAGTAGTGCTCAGCCCAAACAATAGTGGAAATATTATTTAAGTCTCAAAATTCAATTAAAGCGGCTGAGTTTGTAAAATAGTATAATCATTAGGACTGAGTTCAAGTAATGTATCAAAATAGTGAGGAAACTGTGATAAAAGTCCACGAAGGATTCAAGTAGTCGACATTAAGCCCAAAATATGGCAATAAGCCAAAATCATGATGATAATAAACACATCTCAGTCAATACGTGGTAAAATATCAAACGGAACTGACCAAGTTACAATCCCCAGTAGTAACAACCCCGCGCTTGCCATTAAGCGCGTGTTTCACCTCAATATAGCACTACGTTATGCAAATCCGGGGTTTCAAACCCTCAGGATATCATTTACTATCATTACTCACCTCAAGCCGACTAAAATCCTAGTTCGCTATGCCCTTGCCTCTCAAATCGGCCTCCTCGCGCGTCGAATATGATCAAAACCACAACGAATACATCACAATAGGCTAAGGGAACATAACCTAATTGAAAAGAATCGAAAAACAACAAAAATCACAAAATTTGCAAAACCCGAGCCCCGGTCCCACTTCTCGATTTCCAATTTTTTTACATCAACGGATTCCTTATCTTGCCACGAGTCTATACATATCAAGAACTCCCAAATCCGAGCGCAAATGACCCATCAAAACCCAATTTGAATTACCAAAACTCAAGCCCTAGTTCTTCTCCCTTTTTGATAAATTTTCATGAATTTCTAGGTTGATTCTACCATTAAATCATGTAGTTAGGTCATAGAACTTACCTCCAATCCATCCCAGTCGAAATCCCTTTCAATTCTCGTCCAAAAGCTCTCAAGGATATTCAAAAATAATTGAAAAATACCTTAGCTCCCGGAACAAAATGAAACCTTAAAACCCTTTTCTGTCCAAATCTTTTCGCATCTGCGGGTTCCACTTCTACGGAATTCCTCTGCTTCTGCGGAGCTTCACTGTTGCCCAGGACCGCTTCTACGGTCCAAATTCGTTTTTACGTACTCCACTTCTACGGAAAATAACCCTGGCGATCATGCCTGTATATGCGATCCCTTTTTTTCCAGATGCGGTCCCTTATCCGCAGATGCGGAAATACCAGAACCAGCAAATCTCAGCAATAACACAAATCCAAAATTCATCCCGATGGCCATCCGAAATCACCCCGAGGCCTCCGGGACCTCAACCAAAAGTGCCAACCCATCCTAAAACATCATTCAAACTTGCTCCAATCATGAAAACACCTCCACCAACACCAAAACCATCAAATTACATCAGATTCAAGCCTAAGTTCTTCTAAAACTTTTGAAACACGCATTTGATAAAAAATCTGACCAAAACACCTCCAAATGACCTGAAATTTTGCACACACACATCCCAAATCACCTAACAAAGCTACAACAACTCTCAGAATTTCATTCCGACCCTCGGATCAAAATCTCACCTATCAACCGAAATTCGCCAAAATATTAACTTCGCCAATTCAAGCCTAATTCTACACCAGACCTCCAAAATCAATTCCGATCACGCTCCTAAGTCACAAATCATCCTCCGAAGCTAACCGAATCACCGAAAATCAGATCAGAGCGCTCTAACTCACAAGTCAGCATCGAGTTGACTTTTCCAAAATCAAACCTTCCTTAAAGAGACTAAGTATCTCATTTCCTACCAAAACCTCTCCGAACCAACTCGATCACATGAGATACGGATAATGAAGCTTAAAGAAGCTGAAAACGGGGAAAACGAAGCGGTAACTCACGTGGCGACGGGTCAGGTCATCACATCCTCCCCATCTAAAACAAACGCTCATCCTCGAGCGGGTCAAGAAACATACCTAAAGCCTCAAACAGGTGAGGATATCTGCTCCGCATCTCCTGCTTGGTCTCCCAAGTAGCCTCCTCCACGGGCCGACCTCTCCACTGCAGTTTCACCAAAGCTATATCATTTGATCTCAACTTTCGAACCTGACGACCCAAAATAGCCACCAACTCTACATCATAGGTCAAATCATCATCCAACTGAACCGTGCTGAAGTCCAATACATGGGACGGGTCCCCAACATACTTTCGGAGCATAAATACATGAAATATCGGGTGCACGCATAACATGCTAGGTGACAAAGCAAGCATATAGACCACCTCCCCAATTCTCCTAAGTACCTCAAAAGGCCCAATAAACCGCGGACTCAGCTTACCTTTCTTTCCAAACCGCATAACACCCTTCATGGGCGAAACCTTCAGCACGACCTTCTCACCAACCATATAAGACACATCTCGAACCTTCCGGTCCGCATAACTCTTCTGCCGCGACTGAGTTGTATGAAGTCTCTCCTGAATCAGCTTCACCTTCTCTAAAGCATCCTGCACCAACTCTGTCCCCAATAGCCTAGCCTCACCGGGCTCGAACCAACCAACTGGAGATCTACACCGCCTCCCATACAATGCCTCATACGGAGCCATCTGAATGCTCGATTGATAACTTTTGTTGTAGGCAAACTCTGCAAGTGGCAAAAACTCATCCCAAGAACCTCCAAAATCAATAACACAGGCACGCAACATGTCTTCCAATATCTGAATAGTACGCTCGGACTGCCCGTCCATCTGAGGATAAAATGCTGTGCTCAACTCTACCTGCGTACCCAACTTTCGCTGAAATGTCCTCCGGAACTGAGAAGTAAACTGAGTACCTCTATCTGAGATAATAAACACTGGAACACCATGCAATTGAATAATCTCCCGGATAAAGATTTGAAGAATAGGTAGTACATACCGGAATGAAGTACGCGGACTTGTTTTCAGCCGATCCACAATCACCAAAATCGAATCGAACTTCTTCAACGTCCGAGGAAGACCACTCACAAAATCCATAGTGACTCTCTCCCACTTCCACTCGGGAATAATCATCCGCTGAAGTACACCACCCGGTCTCTCATGCTCATATTTCACCTGCTGACAGTTGAGACACTAAGCCACAAATCCTACAATGCCTTTCTTCATTCTCCTCCACCAAAAGTGCTGCCTCAAATCCTGATACATCTCCGCGGCTCCCGGATGAATGGAATACCGTAAGTTATGGGCCTCCTCCAATATCAACTCCCAAAGCCCATCCACACTGGGCGTAAAAATTCGTCCCTGCATCCTCAACACACCATCCTCACCAATGGTCACATCTCTGGCATCATCATGCTGGACCCTGTCCTTAAGGACAAGCAAATGCGGATTATCATACTGGCGCTCTCTAATGCAATCATATAGGGAAGACCGAGAAACCACACAAGCCAACACCCGACTAGGCTCCAAAATATCTAGTCTCACCAACTTATTGGCCAAGGCTTGAACATCAACTTCAAAGGTTCTCTCCCCAACTGGAATATACGCCAAACTCCCCATACTAATTGCCTTTCAGCTCAAAGCATCGGCCACTACATTGGCCTTTCCCGAGTGATACAAAATGGTAATATCATAATCCTTAAGTAACTCTAGCCACCTTCGCTGCCTCAATTAAGATCCTTTTGATTGAACAAATGCTGAAGACTGCGATGATCGGTGAATACCTCACAAGATACACCATATAAGTAGTGCCTCCAAATCTTCAGAGCATGAACTATAGTATCCAACTCCAAATCATGAATATGGTAGTTCTTCTCGTGGGGCATCAACTGACGAGAAGCATAAGCAATAACACTACCCTCCTACATCAATACACATCCAATCCCAATTCTCGAAGCATTATAATATACAGTATAAGAACCTGAAGCTGATGGCAAAACCAATACTGTAGTTGTGGTCAAAGCTGTCTTGAGCTTCTGAAAGCTCTCCTCGCACTCGTCCGACTATACAAATGGAGCACCCTTCTGAGTCAACTTGGTCAAGGGCGATGCTATAGAGGAAAATCCCTGAACAAACCGGCGATAATAACCTGCCAAACCAAGGAAACTATGAATCTCTATGGCTGAGGTCGGTCTAGGCCAACTCTAAACCGCCTCTATCTTCTTCGGGTCGACCTGAATACCACGTACCCCAAGAAAGCCACTAAACTGAGCCAGAACTCACACTTGGAGAACTTTGCATAAAGCTTCTCCTCCCTCAATCTCTGTAATACAACTCGCCAATGTTGCGCGTGCTCCTCCTAACTACACGAGTACACCAAAATATCATCAATAAAAATAATAACGAACGAATCCAGATAAGGCCGAAATATACTGTTCATCAAGTGCATGAACGCTGCTGGGGAATTAGTCAGCCCGAAAGACATGACAAGAAGCTCATAGTGCCCATATCTAGTCCTGAAAGCAGTCTTAATAATATTAGAATCCCTGATCTTCAACTGGTGATAGCCCGAACGGATATCAATCTTGGAGAACACCCTCGCTCCCTGAAGCTGGTCAAACAAATCATCAATGCGAGACATGGGATACTTGTTCTTCACTGTTTCTTTGTTCAATTGCTTGTAGTCAATGCATATTCTCATGGTTCCATCCTTCTTCTTCAAAAATAGAACCGGTGCACCCTACGGTGACACACTAGGCCGAATGAACCCTTTATATAGGAGTTCTTGAATCTGTTCCTTAAATTCTTTCAACTCCGCTAGTGTTATACGATATGGCAGAATGGAAATGGGCTGAGTGACAGACACCAGGTCAATACCAAAATCAATATCCCTGTCCGGTGGCATGCCGAGCTGGTCTGCAGGAAATACATCGGGAAACTCCCTCACAACTAGGACAGAATCAATGCTAGGAGTCTCGGCCCCAACATCCCTCACAAACGCCAAATATGAAAGGCAACTCTTCCCAACCATACTCTGGGCCTTTAAGGATGAAATCACCCTGCTAGGAACATAATTAGTCACACCACGCCACTCGATCCTTGGTACATCCGATATAGCCAAAGTGACTGTCTTAGTATGACAGTCTAGAATAGCATGCCACGGAGATAACTAGTCCATGCCCAAAATTACATCAAAATCCACCATGCTCAATAGCAACAGATCAACTCGGGTCTCCAGACCCCCAATAGTCACCAAACATGACCGGTACACGTGGTCTACGACAATAGTATCGCCTATCGGGGTAGAAACATGAACAGGTAAAGCAAGACACCTATGGGACGTACCCAAATAACGAGCAAAATATGAGGAAACATAAGAATAGGTGGAACTAGGATCAAATAAGACTGAGGCATTCCTATGGCAGATTGAAATAATACATGTAATGATAGCATCTAAAGCAATAGAATCTGTCCTGCCTTGAAGAGCATAAAAATGAGCCTGACCATCGCCTGATTGACATGCACCTCTGGGGCGACCCCTGTCTATCTGACCCTCACCTTTAGCTGGCGAGGAGGGTGCTGAAGAAACTGGACCAAAAGACGAGGGTTGATCCCTTTGCTGAGATAAACTAGTAACACGATGAGGACACTACCTCCATATATGCCCAAACTCTCCACGCTGATAACAACTCCCAGGTGCTGGAGAATGGGACTGAAGGGAACCCCCCACGCCAGAGTGACTAGCTGACGCACTCGGCCTAGAAGAACCCTGAACAGATGGGGCACGAGATGAACTGTATGCTGGAAGATCGCTGAGTGAAGGTTGACTCTGCTGAGAACCATGATAAGCACGACCTAAAGATGCCCCACGATACTCAGGACCGGCTGACTGATCCGGCATAAAAGAACGACCCCTACCATACTGGAACTGGCCCTTCGAAGGAGCTCCACTGAAACTGCCAAAACCTCGAGGCCTCTTGGCCTCCCTCTCCTCTCGATCCTGACGGCCAAAAACCTCAATCTCTCGAGCTATATCAACCACCTCCTCGAATGAAGCACCCAATACTCTCTCTCTAGTCGTAAGAACACGGAGATGGTAGTTAAGGCCATCAACAAATCTTTTGATACGCTCACGATCCGATGGAACCATCCAGACGGCATGACGAGTCAACTCTGAAAACCTCATCTCATACTGAGACACAGTCATATCTCCCTACCGTAGCCACTCAAACTGCCTGCGCAGCTCCTCCCTACGGGACTGCGGTACATACTTCGCCAAAAAGAGAGTGGAGAACTCCTGCCAAGTCAAATGTGTTGCACCAGCCGGCCTACGCCTCTCATACGCCTCCCACCAAGTGAAGGCATCCCCAGTAAACTGAAAGGTCGTAAATGCCACACCACTAGACTCCAGAATCCCTGCTGTACGGAGCATACAATGACACCTATTAAGAAAACCCTGGGCATCCTCGCCCTTAGCACCAGAATGTCGGAGCCTGGAGTCTACCAAACCTCTCGAGGCAATGTTGCTCATCCTCAGGCATAGCTGGAACCCTGAACTCCTGCAATGGTGCAACTGGCTAAGCTGGAGGTGCCTCTGGAGTCTGTAATCCCTACACTACCTGCTCAGGTGTGCGAGCAGCGGGGGTCTGATTGCCTTCCCAACCTGTGAAGTAGCTACTGTTGTGTTGGCTGAAATTGTCTGAGCCAGGCCGGTGCAAACTGTCAAAATTTGAGCCAAAGTCTCCTGAAGACCCAGAATCATAATAGGCACAGCTGGTGCCTTAACTGGTGCTGCTGGAGCCTGGTCCCGAGCTGGGGCAACTAGAGGATCCACAGGCGCTGCCCCTGCTGCTCTGCCTCTGCCACAACCATGACCATGACCGTGTCCACGGCCTCTGGTCGCCTCACTGGGTGGTACTGGTGGTCGTCTATCACGTCCGGTATCTCGTGTCCTCACCATCTGTGAGAGGATAGAATAAAGAGAAATTTAGTACTCAGATCAACAAGTTCGCACGACAAGAATTTCAAGAATGTGAAGTTTTCCTAAAGGTTTTGCAGCCTCCCGAGGATAAGTACAGACGTCTCCATACCGATCCGCGAGACTCTACTAAACCAGCTCATAACTCGTGAGACCTAGTAACCTAGGCTCTAATACCAACTTGTCACGACCCAATTCCCAAACCCGATCGTGATGATGCCTCTCGTGAAGACAAGGCCAGCCAGAACAATTCAAACACCTCTTTTAACAATTAATTAACATTAACAAATCCAAAACACGTGTAAAACAATTATAAATGCAGAACCAAAGGTAATAACAAGTGATACCATCCCGACTCAGCCCAAACCGGGGTGTCACAAGTCATGAGCTACTACAGAGTTTGCTATAAATCTACGAAATATAAGATCTGATACAATAGTCTGAAGGAACTCATATGATATAAAATAGGGGAGACAAGGGGCTGCGGACGTCAACAGCTACCTCGTAACTCCAACTCGCTGCCTGGTCTAGAAGGAATCAATGCTCAGGTGCGGACTCTGCTATGCCTGAATATGTACACATGGTGTATGGAGTAATGTGAGTACTCTGACTCAGTGAGTAATAATAATAAATAATAACCGAAGGCATAAAAACATATAAATGCACAAGGCAATTCTATATCAGGCAGTAAATCACTTAAAGCAGTAAAACAGTAAAGAGTCAAATCAAATCTCCTTTTAAAAATAGGTAAATCAAGTAAAACAACAAGTAAATAGTGAGTAAAAATCTGCCCCTCGGGCTCAGTATCAATCGCTCAGAGCAGTATCAGCCCCTCGGACTCAGTATCAGTCACTCAGCATAATATCAGCCCCTCGGGCTCACTCTCAGATCATATGGGTACCCGCGCTCACTATGGGTGTGCAGACTCCGGAGGGGCCCCTTACGGCCCAAGAGCTATATCAACATAAGGCCTGCAATCCTTCTCACATCACTCATAAGGCCTGAAAGCCTTCTCACATCACTCAAAAGGCCTGAAAGCCTCCTCGCATCACGCACAAGGCCTAAAAGCCTCCTCGCATCACTCACAAGGCCTGAAAGCCTTCTCACGTCACCCAAGCCACCTCGTGGCATATAAATGTATCTCAGACCCTCGGCATCACTCAGGCCAGAAGTTTTACCTCAATATAGCACTACGTTGTGCTAATCCGGGGTTTCAAACCCTCAGGATATCATTTACTATCATTACTCACCTTAAGCCGGCCAAAATCCTAGCTCGCTATGACCTTGCCTCTCAAATCGGCCTCCTCGCGCGTCGAATATGATCAAAACCACAATGAATACATCACAATAGGCTAAGGGAATATAACCCAATCGAAAAAAATAAAAAATTACAAAATTTGCAAAACCCGAGTCCCGGGCCCACTTCTCGAATTCCAAAAAATTTTACATCAACGGATTTCTTATCTCGCCACGAGTCTATACATATCAAGAAGTCCCAAATCCGAGCTCAAATGTCCCATCAAAACCCAATTTGAAATACCAAAATTCAAGCCCTTGTTCTTCCTCCTTTTTGATAAATTTTCATGAATTTCTAGGTTGATTCTACCATTAAATCATGTATTTAGGTCATAGAACTTACCTCTAATCAATCCCATTCGAAATCCCCTTCAATTCTCGTCCAAAATCTTTCAAGGATGTTCAAAAATGGTGGAAAAATACCTTAGCTCGCGGAACAAAATGAAACCTTAAAACCCTTTCCTGTCCAGACCTTTTCGCATCTGCGATCAATAAACCGCATATGCGGTTTCCTCTTCTGCCGAGCTTCACCGTAGCCCAGGACGGCTTCTGCGGACAGCTGCTCGCTTCTGTGGAAAATCCCCCTGACGACCATGCCCACATCTGCGATCCCCTTTTTCGCATCTGCAGTCCCTTTTCCGCAAATGCGGAAATACCAGAACCAGCAAATCTCAGCAATAACACAAGTCTAAAATTCATCCCGATGGCCATCCGAAATCATCCCGAAGCCTCCGTGACCTCAACCAAAAGTGCCACTCCATCCTAAAAATCATTCAAACTTGCTCCAATTATCAAAACACCTCCACCATTACCAAAACCATCAAATTACATCGGATTCAAGCCTAAGTTCTTTTAAAACTTCCGAAACACGCATTTGATCAAAAACCCGACCAAAACACCTCCGAATGACCTAAAATTTTGCACACACATCCCAAATCACCTAACAAAGCTACATCAGCTCGCGGAATTCCATTTTGACCCTCGGATCAAAATCTCACCTATTAACCGGAATTCGTCAAAATACTAACTTCGCCAATTCAAGCCTAATTCTATACCGGACCTCCAATATCAATTCCGATCACGCTCCTAAGTCACAAATCATCCTCCGAAGCTAACCGAATCACCGAAAATCACATCCAATCCCTCTAACTCATAAGTCAGCATCCAGTTGACTTTTCCAAACCAAACCTTCCTTAAAGAGACTAAGTACCTCATTTCCTACCAAAACCTCTCCGAACCAACTCGATCACATGAGATATAGATAATAAAGCATAAAAAAGCAGTAAATAGGAAAAACGAAGCGGTAACTCACGTGACGACTGGTCGGGTCGGGTCGTCACAAGCGACTTTCTAAAATATTATATAGCTCGTTTATTGGGGAAGGGTTGATTTGAAGAGAAAAAATATTTTTTTAATTTCCTAAAGTTACACTTATTTGTTTGGACCAGTTTTAAAAGGCGGGGGCGTAAGGTGAATCGTTTTACATATGCCTCAGCATGACATAAGCTCCATGGGCATTTAATTTTTAATATTTTATAAAATAATATAATTACAGTAAGTATTTATAAACAGGTAAAATTGCATAAAAATTGAAGAAAACTATAAATATGCAATACATAGATGTGCTCCATCCCCACAAAAAATAGTCAAAACAATCTATTATACGCTACTTACAAGCATAAGTAAATTGAGCCAAAAAGAATAAAGTTTTCTACATAGAGGAACAAAAAGGATGACTAACCTACAATTTAAACTTTGAACTTGCTACTATGAAGGAGAATGAAATTTATTTGTATTTGTAAAAAGAAAAATTGAATATCCATTATTTTTGGGAGATATTAACAGACTAGCGGATAAGATAAAGAATTGGAAAAGACCATATATTAGAGCTTTAATCAATAAAAAAAGTCTTGACTTTTAAATTTAATAGATTTCAATTCATTTTTAAAATTTTTGAGTAATTACAAGCAAACTTTTGAGAATTTGTCCATTATATGAAGGACTTATTCAACAAATTTTATTTTAATTTGAAAAAGTCTCTGGGATTTATGCCTCACTACAAAAACGCGCCTCAAACGCCCTGACGTATGCTCCGGTATGCCTCTTGAAACTTTCGCCCCATACCATCGCCTAGAGGCATTTTTGGTGCGCCTCGCCCCAAGGGTCGCCACGGAGTTCGCCCCAAAAATGCCTTTTAAACGCTGGTTTAGACATTTAAATTGATGACAGTTGAAGTTTTTGTCTTTTGTAGACTTCTAAGTACCTGTGTACTCTTTATTACCCTTTGTGCTTGAGCTCACAAACAGTTACAAATTACATATTTATGTTTTTATTTAAGAAAAATATGAGAAGGCTTTCTTTCAGATTTGTTTTGTTATAAACTTATTTATGATTTGAGATATTATGCTCGTAATTAGATAAAAATGAAAGTTCTATAGTGTTCCAAAAGTCCTGTCGTGGCCTTATTTATTGGATCGTAAAAACATAACAACAAAAATTTGCCTCAAATACTCTTTATGCCACACAATTAATGCAAGACATTTAGCATCTCTCCAGTTGATAAGATTAATTGGAAAACATCTTAGTTTATCACATTTGAATTTTATGTTCTACCTACTCTTAAATCAATATAAAACAAGGAATTTGAATTTCAAATTAAGAATTGCTAAGTTAGTGCCTTGACAAAAAAATGCTAAGTATACTTTGAATTCTGGCTATTTATGGTATATCTACTGCATAGCTTTTTTAATTAATGGTTAATAATTTAAATAGAAAAAGTCTCAATTTAGGAAAAAAAAAATGAAAACCCAATTGCAAAAATCTCTCCAATTTTAATGCTTTCTGTTATAAATAGAATTATATTTATGGTGAATGTCTATATTTAGAGAGATTCTAGAGTTCATTGCTTGGTGACTAAACCACCCTCTCTCTATAAATAAAGAGTTCTATTCCATTGTAATTCATCCAATATCAATAAAAATTCTCTCTCTCTACTTTTTTCTGCAATACTCTTCTTCTTCATTTATTATTTTATAACACGTTATCAACGCGAGAATCTAACCAATTGAGTAAAAGCTTTGGGATTGAGCATAATGATTGTCAATTGTTCCATGAACTTCCTTCATGATTAAATTCTGGATTTAAGGTAAGTATCTTACTTTATTTTTTCTCTTTTAGATTCTTGACATTCTATAATTTGATTTGAAATACAAGCAAAGACAATAAAATCTTGATTTTAACTCTAATGGAGTTTGAAAAAAATTATAACCACCCAAAGTGGTAAAATTTCTATGCCTTGCCATGATCAAATTCAGGTATGATTGTGGGCAAAGAATTGAAAATTCGTCCTATTGAATTTGCTCCATTCTCATTCCCTTAAGAGAATGTGATAGTAATATGTAATAAGTTTGAAAGAAGACAAAATTATTACCATAAAGGTATCAATAGATGTGGACGTGGTAATAGACGAAATTATATTCGTCATTATCGTGGTAATGAGAATAATAAGAATTCTCAAAAAAAGCCTTCAATCTATGAAGTTAATATTTGTCATTGATTTGACATAAGATTTCGTAAAGCACATACATATGACTATAGTCAATTCATGATGTGAATGTGACAACATCTGATTAATGAATACATATTCATTCTTGGAAGAATATGAACGTGCTAGTGGTAGTGAATATACCACGCACTCACCTCTACAAGGAGGTTTGAGATGATATAAAAAAATAATGTTATTATTATGGCGTGAATGGTCATTGGTCACGTACCTATTGCACGCTAAAATATTTTGGTAATGTGATTATTAAAGAATAACATCAATGCAAGAAACATATCTTGCATATAATTTTGACCATAACCATAATGGTATAACTTTCTCTTTAAAAGAGATATTCACCATATGGATGTTGATGAATATGTGGTAGTACAAAATTAGTTAAGAGGAGAAGAGCCAATAATACTATTTTGGAGAAAATTGATTATCAATAAGACGTTGTGTTGTAGCAAGTCTCAAAGAAACTTATTGAGTTTCTAAAATATTCGCAAAAGCGGTTGGTCATACTGAGACTATAAATAAAGTAAAGATTTAATATCTTCTATTACTACAACTTGTAGCGGGGTAATATGTATGTAAAAAGCTACCCGCTTTATTCTCCAGTTTGTACTACACAAATAAAAGAATGCCACAATAAAGAGAAGTTTATTAATATAAAAATTCATATTATAATAAACTTGGAGTTTATTGATAATTGCACACGTCATGGTATAAATTTGAAGTTTATCAATATTTATAATTTATTCAGTTGGCATAATTGGTTTATCCATATCAATTTGAGTATGATGTGCAAAAATAAAAGAGAATTTACATGGGTAAATATTAAAGAACTAGAAAGTTCTTTACGAATTCTCTTATGTTGCTTGTTCTCATTAATTAATATACCAACTAAAATTGGGATTGAATCCCATGAATGCTGGAAATATCAAAGGCGAATATGGGCTCATTCACCTGCCATGTATACCACATAAGATGCATCTATGAGATGGTTACATGTGCGATTATTAATAACCCGCAACATGGTATTTTGCGAGGTAACTTGCTCAATAATTTAATTTCGAGCATAATTTCCAGATTTTCTATTCAAGAAGTTCATCTTGGGAAGTTGGTTTACATCACAGTTGATTTAGAAAATTATTTATTAAGTGCCTCTAGTTAATATATAAACAATTGCTTATGAGAACAAAGTTATCTATATCAGTTTGATATACATTATATACCAAAGTATATTATTTTCTCCCCTCACAAGTGGTTCAGGGTCAGGAACCAAATAATTCCATCTTATTATTATTGATGTGCGATGTGTATTTTGATTAACACCATAACGCACAAAGATGGATTCTCAAAGTTGTGGAAACAAGTTAATTTTTCTAACATGAGGGGAAGATATGATAAACAGTTGAGAAAAAGTTATGTGGAATGAATTATCATTTGTACATCTAGATCCTCAAATAAGATAATAAGAACTTGAGGTTCATACAAATATAATTCATCTGCAATATATTGCGAAGCATGCTAGACGCATTTGCTAGCCCAAAGAAAGTAACTATATTATCATTGCAAATGCTCCTATTAAGTCCTAGAAGAAAAAAGTCTATGGTATGCTTAAAGCGTATAGATAAATCGGTTTCAAATAAACTTCTTGATAAAGAAGATGAGCAAATAATCTAAATGATCATAACAAAAGGAGGCAAGTGATCTAGAAGATCACATGACATAACATTTAATAAAATCTCAGGAGAGATTCAGGTACTTGAAAATATAAATGAGGAGATCTGTATGTTATGTCTTTATGGAAAAAAAAAGGAGGTTGGAACCTATATAAAATATTCGTCGACGACATTTATGAAAGCACTAAGTATAGATGAGAATTTTAATTCTCTCGAATACAGACACAAAAATATTGGCCAAATAGAATAGACACAATTAAAACTTGATATGCATCTAAAGTCTATTATATGGCTTATATACTTAACTTATATGATAATCCATGAAGGATTTAAGTTGCTTGAAGCATATACAATTTTTGATTTTGAAGTACCACTTCCTCAGTGCAATTTGTGCACAAATGTATCTTGCTATAACTATATGCATGATAGTATGATAGCAAGAGTTTTCACCTCTATGTGAAGATATTGAACTGACGGTTCCAACAAGATCATATGAAGACAATATATTTATTATGGATGATGATTTCAAAGGTGAAATAAATTCATTCAAGTTAATATGGCTGATTTGTTCATCAAATCTCTACCAAAGATCTTTTGAAGATGGTGCACAAGATTGGAATGCAAATACTCAAGGATGTGAATTGATGCTCTCATCAGGGGGGTTAATACGCGTTGTACTCTTTTTCCCTTATAAGGTTTTGTCCCACTGAGTTTTCCTTGCAAGATTTTTAACGAGGCAACCAAAAGGCGTATTGTAGATATGTGTAATTTTTTTCCTTCCTAAAATTTTTTCCCCACCGAATTTTATTTTAGTTAAGGTTTTAACGAGGCACATTATCTGTTGAATAGACATTCAGGGGGGGGG
>MU681394.1:52107-85318 GCA_026770625.1 Nicotiana glauca
AAGAAAAAAAAAGAGAAAAGAAATTTCAAAATTAACTAATAAGATCAAAGAAAAAGTCAATAAGACCTATTAATTAACAAAAAAACAGCAATTAAATAAAGAGAAAGAAGAAACAAAGGATCCTCCTATAATTGTAAAAACAAGGGAGCTAGGCCAGGTTCTAACCCTCATCATTTGGGTGGAAATGGTGGTGCCTCGCCAGTGGCACCTTGACCCTTTTTGTTACTGAGGGTGTCACTTAAAATATTTATATATATTGCATAGTCTCGACCAAAGCTTGCGGGTGGCGTACCACCCCGACCCTTACACGTAGATCCGCCCCTCCCCCAAAGTAGGGCAAAAAGAAGAAAAGAAAGAAGGCTCCGAGTTCCCCAAGCTCGGAAAAGAAAAGGCCGGCCAGCAGGCCCTGTAAGCTAAACGGGTATGTTATCCACGTAACTTCGGAGTCAACCCACCAGCTATTGGATGAGACCGAAGATGAAGATGGAGAAAAAGAAATATATAGATCGGTACCTCGTGCACGAGCTGGTGCTGAGATTTGAGAAGCCACTGGACTGGCGACAACCGAAACTGCTTTGCCTCGATTTGATGGGTCCGAGCCAGAAAAAACCGAAGATGCTTCACCTCGAGGTGGGGAGAGCGTCGAGAAGGAAGTCGATGTCGATGCAGAAATTGGGATCGAAGCCCCTCAAAACGGAGATGGTACCTCGAAGGACCCACTTGGGGCAATAGGGATCGGAGGCTCTTCTCGTTCCCTCTGGTTCTGGATTCGATAATACGTGATGCTCAGGCTGTGGAGACTTGTCATGGCGGAGAGACCCATGATACTTTACCAAAGTGGAAGATGTCACCGATTTGGGTGACTTGGTCACACCGATGAAGAGCTCGAATGAGGCATCCTCGAGCTTTAAACCGACCAACCAATTTCCTGCTCCCAGTGTTGATCTTGAGTGTAAGCGACCACTAATTATCTCGATATCAGAAGATACTCAAGTTTTCTTTGCCCCTGTAGGGGTGGCTAGCTACCTTTGATGTTTGATCACTGAAGCGGACCAAGCCAAAATAGATGCAGTGGACGTTGCTTGCTTGTTCAACGAGTCCTAGAATGCTCTGAATCGGGTAAGTTCACGGGCCATTATCTTTTTATGACTTTCAATTGTAAATATGTCTAACATTTTCTTCCTTTCTCATAGGCTTCGATGTTACATCATGAGGCCTTTCTTCGAATCCAAGAGGAATGCGAGGCCGAAGTCCAAGATCTCACTAAAAAGCCCAACTGCATATGTAATAATTCAAGAACATAGGCACCTCTAATACTTATATGAATAAAGTCATTTATGGAAGTTGTGCATTTGCTTGTTTCGTTTGTGTAGTATAGATCATACCAAAAAGGAAGAAGGGATAGCCTTAACAAACGTAAACCAATTCTCTTAGCAATCTTTCTAACCTACGTCAATTGCGACAAAACATGAAACATCAAGATATGAGTAGGGAAAAATTAATATGATATTCTTGAGAAAGATTGCACCATACTTCGTTAGAATCGCAAAATCTTACGTTGCTAAGTATTAAGTAGTCTTGTGTGAGATTTGATTGTAGCAAATCACGTAAATAATTGTATGAATTTGGCTGGAACTCAATTTCACTTCATTGTAGAGAACCTTTTTAAAGTGATTTGGAGGGGTTTTTATTTTTAGTTGGTGTGGGCCCATGATGACTTGGCCACAAATTTCCTTGAATGTGACAAATTTTATGTGACTTTGAGAGTCACCAATTTGGCCAAAACTTGCTGCCACGTTGGGGAGGCCTTTTAGGCTTATCCATCAACATCTTAATTAATTACCAATTCCTTAATTAACTTGGTAATTTTTTACTAATTCAATAATTAACCAATTACCCACATAATTACGAATTATCTTAAATTACTTAAAATAATACTTATTTTTAACATACTTTATACATCATACTATCATGGTCATGTGGTACCTTGTATATGGCACTAGTCCATAAATATCGGATATTGTAGCTTGGACCGTATTATATTCCAAAATAACAACCTTCGACGAAACTCATTTTCTTTGATTCACTTACCCTCTCACATTCACGAATTTACGAATCAGGCCTTCTGCGGAGATAAAAGGAAGATTCTTTACAGAAGATTCTCTTTATTCCCACCTCAAGCTCAGTTATTGGCTGTCCTCCTCAACCGATTAGACTATGGCGAATCTATCACTTTGTTTGAAATAGCATAATATTTTCAACCTCAAAATAATCTCATTCCTGAGCTTACGTCGATTAACTTACAACAAAACTTTAACATCCGAAAATACGGGAAGTAACATTTCATTCCTGAGCTTTCATCAATTCACTTATGGCTTACTTTCACGTACGAAAACATGAGGTGTAACATAGGAGCTCGAGTCCAATTTGACCAACTCAGCCAAGGAGCTCGAGGTTGATAGATCTGAAGTGGCCGCGGCCAATACTAAGGCCCAGGCTATTGCGGCTCAATACAAAGTCAATGCTGAAGTCACCCTCGATCATGCCAAGGGCATGGTAGATCATTCGAAGTGGCAGGCTCGAAGGGAGGCTCTTGAAGAGGTTCTTGCTTAGAGTTTCGACATATCTGCTGAACTCGAGATCACCAAGGCTGAGGTAGCAAAGGCCCGGAGTTAGCATTTCCCGATGAGGATTCCGAGGATGTGAGTGGATATGGTGGAGAAAACTCCGAAGGCAAAGAAGCTGCTCCCGAAGAAGACTAGGCCTTTAGGATTAGTAGTGTTTCTTTTATGGCCATTTTGTCCTTTGTAAAGAGTTCAGATCGGGCCATGTCGCCTTTGAAAATGAATTTTCACATACAAAGGATCTTCTTTCCCTTGTTATTTTTGTTTTATTTATGCCTTACGAAATTACATCCATAGGTTCGAGGCTTAGGCAATTTGGATCAAAATCGAACTAATGTCGAGTGAGTGCTCGCTCAAACTCGAAGTAGGGTAACCCTTAGGTTTTTTAATTGAGTGAGGATGATCCCTTGAACTCAAAACGAAAGATGGCCCTTAGGCTTTTGCATTAGGTTGATGTGGCCTTGGTAAAAAGATTGGCTTTTTCCCCTTTTTGGCTTAATAAGTTCATCGTTAATTATACAAAATTTGTTATGCCTTAGCAAGAAATAAGGAATTGTTCGAGAGTTCAAACAATTTTGCATTCATTAGGGTTGTTGAGGCTTGATATTATCGAAGCCCTTTGTCATTTTGCTGAGGGTAGCCTTTTTAACTGGTTTATGAGAATATTCGAATGCCTGTTTTATTACGGAATTCAGACGTCTCTGAACCACGTTGATTTGGCCGTAGCCTTTTTATTTGGGACTTGCCTCATAGGCTAATTTTCCCGTTTCCCTTAGAGCTTGCCCGAAGTGTTAGTCCCCGAGTGGGATGGTCATGAACTGTTAAAAGATTGAGGGTCTCCTTTTAAGGTCTTATTATCTCGAAGTTTTAATAATTCGATCTTTTTTGGATGTCAGTTCCCGAGCATGGGGTTCCATTATTATCGGCCCCTAAGCCTGTTTACATAATAGATCAAGAGTATGAAATTGTAAAGTGGAATTTTTTTTCTAAGGCATGAGATATCGGCAAGGGAAAATACTTCTCTTAATAGATGATTATACATGCGTACATGTTTGATGTTAGGGCTCGATTAACCTATATGGGCATGGTTCATTCGATTGTTTGGCCCTTACAAAATTTACCTTTTGAGACCCTGCCGTTACAAAGTAATTTCCTTGCAATAAAGTTGACATTCGAGGGTAATGCCCCCCAGTATTCGAGGTTGATTGTAAAGAAGCCAAGGACACTGTTGAATAGTACTAAGTTAGCACGATAAATGATTGCCTCGTTAAAAACATTACCCGAAAACCCAATTGGGACAAAATCGGTCTAAGGGAAAAATAGCACAACACGTGCTTTCAGACCTAAAGACTTCGTGCTGAAGGATCGATCGTTGTTCCTGATAAAAAACATACAATTAGTTAGCTTAAAATATAAATGAAAATGGAGAAGGTCGTACCTTAGCAGTAGTATTGTTTTAGGAGTGATACATTCCAATTATTTACTAGTTGCTCGCCGTCCATCGTGCCGAGCTTGTAGGATCCCTTTACGATAATATCGAGGACCTGATATGGTCCCTCCTAGTTTGGACCCTTTCATGTTCGAATCACCGTCCGTGAAGAGGATCCATACCCCTAATGATGTAGTGGATATTAATAATAGTTCCTTTTCGACATCGAGTACGAGATCTGGCGTGAAATCAGCCACGAAGTCTGCCAAGATTTGAGACTTGATGGTTGTTCGGGGTTGATACTCAATATCGTACCTACTGAGTTCTACGGCCCATTTGCTAATCGCCCTGAAAGTTCGGGTTTATGCAAAACATTTAGCAGGGGATAATTGGATACAACACATATTGGGTGACATTGGAAAGATGATTTTAATTTCCTTGAGGCACTTATTAAAGCAAGTACTAATTTCTCTAAATGAGGATACCTAGTTTCGGCCTCGCCTAAGGTCTGACTAATATAGTAAATAGGGAATTGACTAACTTGTTTTTCTCGTACTAGGACCCTACTTACCGCTATTTTCGAGAATGTCAAGTATAAGTAGAGTTGCTCATCCGCTTTCGGGATATGAAGTTGTGGAGGGCTTGACATGTATCATTTTAGTTCTTACAAGGTTTGTTTCTATTCCAGGGTCTATGCAAAATTGCTCTTCTTCTTAAGTAGTGAGAAGAATCGATAACTTCTATCTGAGGACCTCGAGATGAATCGGCCTAGGGCGGCTATGCGCCCGGTCATCCTCTACACGACCTTTACATTATCCACGACTTTGATATCCTCGATAGCTTTGAATTTATCAGGGTTGATTTAGATCCCCCGATTGGACACCATAAAGCCGAGAAACTTTCCCGAGCCAACCTCGAATGCACACTTTTCTGGGTTGAGTTTCATGTTGTACCTCCTTAGTATATTGAAAGTCTCCTGCAAATGTTTCAAATGGTCCTCTACTCGCAGGGACTTAACGAGCATGTCATCAATATAAACTTTCATAGATTTCCTTATTTGTTCTTCGAACATTCGATTTACTAGGCGATGATAAGTTGCACTAGCATTGTTTAGTCTGAACGACATTATGTTATAATAATAGGTGCCGTATTTAGTGATAAACAAAGTCTTTTCTTGATCCTTGGGGTTCATCTGTATTTGATTGTACCAGGAGTAGGCATCGAGAAAATCGAGAATCTCGTGGACGGCCGTGGAATCAATCATGCGATCGATGTTCAGCAAAGGGAAAGAATCCTTAGGTCATCCCTTATTCAAGTCCTTGTAGTCTTTGCACATTCTAAGTTTATTTCCCTTCTTAGGGACTACCACAATATTTGCTAACCATTCGGGTTATTTTACTTCCCGAATGGACCCTATTTTGAGTAGTTTGGTTACCTTGTCCTTGATGAATGTATGCTTAACCTCAAACTGGGGTCTTATCTTTTGCTTTACTAAGAGGAACTTCGGGTCCATGCTTAGTTGATAGGTGGTGATCTCTGGTGGGATCCATGTCATAACAAGATGAGACCACGCAAAACAATCTATGTTATCTAAAAGGAATTGAATAAATTTTTTCCTGATCTCGGGAGTTAACCCCATGCCCAGGTATACCTTTCGATTGGGCAGATGCTCGATCAGTATGATTTGTTTCAGATCTTCGACCACTGACTTCGTTGCGTCAGAATCATCGGGATTATGAAGGTTCAAGGTATCATATAATCATCTTCCTCGAAAGTTTCCTGCTCTTCCGATCGGGCCAAGGCCGGTGGCTATGGTTGCTATTTGACTTCCTGCTTTCCCTTCGACTTCGATCCCTTTGTTGATGAAAGCGCCGATACCGGTATTACTTCGTCAATTTCAAACATTTCTTTTGGGGGGTTTGTTCACAGTATACCGTTTTGATTCCTTCCGGTATTGGGAACTTCAAGACTTGATGAAACGTCGAGGGTATTGCCCTCATGTTATGGATCCAAGTCCTTCCATGCAGTGCATTGTACCTTATGTCACCCTCGATCACAAGGAACTTTGTTTCTTGGATTGTCCCAGCCACATTACTGGCAAAATGATTTCCTCGGCGGTTTGATCTATGATTTATCATTCATAGACGTTGATAAGATCCATCTATTTAGCAGCACCTTAGGATGTCATATCCTTAAAAGTGAAGGGCGAGGTTCAAATGAGGAAAGGCTTACGGTGGATACCTAGGCACCTAGAGACGAGGAAAGGCATAGTAATCGACGAAATGGCTTTGGTGGTTTCACTTGCCATGTTGAAGCCAATAAGTACTCGAGCTGTGGGCATAATTTGATCTTGGAGGCCGAGTTTCTTTGATACCCTTGATCGAATAATTTTTTTCGAGCTACCTGGATCAATCAACACACGTTTAACTTGAACTTTATTCATAAGGATAGATAATACCAGTGTATCGTTGTGAGGTTGTTCGATCCCTTCTGCATCCTCGTCCTTGAAAGATAAGGTTTCTTCTGGTAAGTAGTCTCGAGTTCGCTTTTCCCTTGTGATCGTCACCTTGGTACGTTTAAATACCTCCTTGAGGAACATCGACTCTTCCAACGATCATGTGAATCACATGTTGTGGCTCTTCTTTCTCGTTCTGTCTTTTGAATCTCTGTTTTTGAAGTAGTTCTTGGATCGATTACTTAAGAGTTCTCGAAGGTACTCCTCGTTGAATAATCGGGCTACTTCCTCTCTTAGCTATATGCAATATTCCATTTTATGGCCATGGGTGCCACGATACTCGCATATTTGGTTTGGGTTTCTCCGGGTCGGATCGGTCTGTAGAGGTCGAGGCCACCTGGTATCTTTGATATGCCCAATGGCTGATACTATGGCAGAAGCACCTACACTGAAGTTATATTCTGACAATCGAGGTGCTTCTTTGGACCCGGTATCCCTATTGAAACCACTCTTTCTCATGAGCCCTCAAGAGCTCTGTCCCCGATAATTCCTTTTATCATTCCAAACAGGGTTGCGCCCAGGCTCGTTATTTCTTCGATCTCCATCGTATGGCTGATATCAGTCTCTGTTTGATTGTGGTTCCCGGTCGACGTCCCTTTTAACTCTGTCCATAGGCCTGTTGGGATAAATCGAACCAATTGGAGCCCCTAGTTGCTCGTCTTCGACCCTAATCTTCGACTGATATCGATTATGTATATCAGACCATGTGACAACTGGATATTCGATCAAATTCCGCTTTAATTGTTGCGAAGCTACAGAACTCTGTTCGTTGAGACCTTGAGTGAAGGCTTGAACAGCCCAATCGGTGACCGATGTCAAATCCAAAAGTTCCATTTAAAATCAAAATACAAATTCCCTGAGCATCTCGTTGTCTTTTTGCCTTGCCTTAAATAAGTTCGTCTTTCTAGTTGCAACCTTAATAGCTCCAACGTGCGCCTTTACAAAAGAATTTGCACGCATAGCAAATGAATCAATAGAATTAGGTGGTAAATTATGGTACCATATCTTTGATAGAGTTTCTCCGAATTTCTTCAGCAACACGGATTCAATCTCGTCATCTTCCAAGTCATTTCCCTTAATAAGGTGACGTGTTTGTTCAGATATGTTGTCCCGTTATACTTCGAAATCTCGGGCATACAAAACTTCTTTGGGATTGACTTCGGAGCCGCACTTGGGAGGTAAGGTTTTTGGATAAACTTTTTAGAATCAAGTCCTTTCAATACCGGTGGTGCTCCCGAGATTTGGTCAACCCTAGAGTTATAACTTTCTACCTTCTTATCATTTTCCTCGATCTTTTTTTCCCTTGTTTCGCTTCGCTTCGTCAGTTCCTTGAGCATTTTTACGATAGAGGGATTAGTCCTCGATTATCCCTCATTCGATCTCTTTGGCATCGATTCAGATCTATGAAAAACTTCTTGCGATGGCTCGAGCTTGATTCTGCTTGGTGCACGATTCTGATTTTGGAGTTGTGCTATTGCAGCTTGTTGAGTCTACAACATCTCGAATATCATTCGAAGGCATAATTCCGCCTTCTTCACCACTCTATGTATTCTGATCGGCTGCTCGAGCATCTCTGCGGACAGTATTTTTAGGGTTGACTCCCAAATTCCTATTAATGGCAATATGGTAGCTGACGTCAATTGGATCCACGACCGGGGGTCCATTGGGGTTGACTAGAGGTACTTCGTTTCTCGGGGCGGGATGTTGTCGTTTTTGCCATGGAAACCAAGGCCATTGTGTGTATGTATGCGTTCTCATTGAGAGTTTGACATGTTGATCCTGAAATTAAAGACACTTACAAGAACAAGCGTAAAACAGTGTGTTATGAGAATTAATACTAGGCAATCACTATTATCCTTAGCCCCACGGTGGGCGCCAAACTATTTACCCTTAAAATCGGATAACTAAACTTATAAGTGGTTTTAAGGATATATGATTTCGCTTGGCACAAACTAATAAATCTAAGAATTAATGATAGAAATTACAGTGAAATAAAGCAAACCAATGTGATGAACAATTATGGCCCTTGATCTAATTGCCCTCGAACCAACCGAACAGACTATTAAAAGTATAAACTGAACAATAGAGCTTGCAAGAGATAAAAATATGATATATTGCTCTGATATGCGTGAATGTAAGATGATTACAAATGGTTAAGACCCTCTTTATATGGTAGAAGAATCCTATTTCTAAATAATTCTAATTACAGAAGGAAATCCCATGATTAGCTAAAATAACCGTCCTTGATTTGATCTGTTCCGAGATTTCCATCGTGATTCTCGACCAGTCACGTATATCTCGCCATTCCATTATTATGCTATCTTCGATCTTGCTCAAGCTCGATCTAGATCATTACTAGTCTCGATCTCGACAAGTACCTCGAATCCCGAACTCAGTACCTTATCCTCGTGTCTGACATGCTATGTGGCCGATCTTCGACCCATCCCCCTGGTTCTAATTAATCAGCAAAATTAGACAAGCCCAATTTTGACCATATACAAAGCCCTTATCAATAGTTCACACTGTAAAAATCATAAACTACCTTAAAACATATTCACAAATACCATATAAAATCACTATTACCCGAAGTATAAGAAAGATAAGAAGAAAACATGAAGTTGTTTAGACAATGAGTATAAGTTAAAAGAAATATTTAAAAAGTTGGTATAAATTAAATGAGACGATCAAATGGGTGCAATTTTTACGACATTGTTACTGTGAACGAATCTACTGTACCTTGAAATTTCATTGACCAACCAGGAATTTTGCTGTTTTAAGTTTGTGGGCTTGATGATATAAAGTCCAACGATCAATATGTGTTGGTTTTGTGGGCCGTTAGTATAAAGGTCCCAATCAGTCACTTCTTCAGGTGATTTGCACAAATAAAATAGCAAATCCAGTGCCATAATTTAAGGGATCGTTTGGTAGGAGGTATTAGAAAAAATAATGCAAGCATTAGCTCAATGCATTACTAATACGCTATTTGTGTTTGGTACCTCTTTTCAATTTGTGTATAACTAATACTTATATTAGTTATACACCATACTTAGCATTATCCTATGCATAAGTAATGCATAGAAAACCATGACATTAGTAATACCAAGGCTTTAATGCATGCATTAGCATGATTAAAGACAAAATTATCCTTAAAGTCCCTTAAAGCTAGAGAATATGGAGGGCATTTTTGTAAGCAACTATTTTTAGAAAAAATTATGCAATGCATTATAATTTTAATACACCACACCAAACAATAGATAAGAAATAATATTTGCATAACTAATGCTTGCATTACTAATGCATGCATTACTAATACACCTTATTCCGCATTATTCTTATACACCCTATCAAACGACCCCTAAGTGTTAAGAAAGCAGGCAGGTAGGTTGGAATTTTGGGAAGCGACAGAATTTTTCTTATGGTGATCGCCAAAATTTTGCCATTGAACCTGAATATTACAATAACTATATATTAGGAAAACTCAAGCTATTGCCATGAGTGCTTCCAAAAATTCTGACCAGTATGCTTCAAAAATCTGGCTAGAGGCTATTTTTTAAAGACTTCTCTTAGCAGGGTCAAAATTTAAATCACTTAAGACCCGTTTGGCCATAAATTTTGCCAAAATTTATTTAGATTTTTTTTGGCAAATACATATTTGTTCATAAAATTTATCCATATTTTGGCAAATTCCCAAAAGCCAAAACACTGATTTTGGCCCAAAATACTACTGTTATATTTTTTTTAAAAATTGCCCCAAGCTTTTATATTTTATTGAAAAGCCCACCATTTATTATTTTATAACAATGTTGCTTCGTCTTCTCGGTCATCTGATGATGTATTATGTAGTTCATTATAAAAATGATAACTTTGTACCAAATTTATTTATGTTCAGGACTATAGTTTTCGATAATATAATGAATGTTATTGATGAAGGTAATGTTGGGCATTTGTGATAGTTTTTAGAACTTGTGGGTATAAGTCATGTTTCATGTTTTTTAAAAAAAAAAGTGAAATATGTTTTGAAAACTAATGTCCAAACGCATTTTCATCTTCAAACCAAACTCAACCCAAATCAGACTTTTCAAATTAAATTTGGGAATCTATGGCCAAACGCTAGCTTAATATCGTGTTTTCAAATTGTCTAATAAAGGTCAATGATCTGAACAATCGATTAGTCTATTGTTACGATTTTATAGAGTTTAATACCGAAAAAGAAGGGGAGAGCATGATATATTTTTGGGGTATTATCACTTTTAGCCCACGCCAGAAACTATTTATATCTTGTATTCGAAATTCATTCAATTTTGTCAGAGTCCCTAGCTAATACTTTATGCAAATCAAATGGTACCTTAAATTGGAGGTTCCGACTTTCTAGTAGTATTGTAAGGACGTTAGGGAAAAATGAACTCTCCTTATCAGAGGGCATCACTACTACAATGGTAAAGATATAGGAAAAATGACGATGTATAGCCGCCGTAAAAATAATAGCAGAAAAATGAATAAAATTTGTATATTTTTTATAAGTACATGTATACAAAAAATATACAAATTTTATTTATTTTTTCGGCTATTATTTTTACGACGGCTATACATCGTCATTTTCCCTGTATCTTTACCATTGTAGTAGTGAGGCCCTCTGATAAGGAGAGTTCATTTTTTCCTAACGTCCTTACAAAACTACTAGAAAGTCGGAACCTCCAATTTAAGGTACCATTTGATTTGCATAAAGTATTAGCTAGGGACTCTGACAAAATTGAATGAATTTCATTCCCTATTTTATTCACGAGGTACAAAATATGGTGCCTTTAAGATTCTTCTTTTGTTAATGTGAAATTTATCAAAATATTAATCAATAAATATTTGGAACTCAATAAGTATCACTAGTCAACAAATACCATAATTTTTGACATTTTGAAAACTTTTTCTGAAAATATTATTTAGTAGACTCATAAAAGAATGGTTAAGATTATTGTTTGACCAAAAAGTATAAAACCTTTTATTAAACTAATTAAGTAAAAAGATAAGGGGCTAATCTTAGTTAAAGATAATAACCTTGGATCTAAAACAAGTCTATGAGAGTAACGTGAGGGCCGTGTGAAAATGGATTTAATGCAACACACATTAAATGTTATGGTTGCTAAAAGAAAGAAGATAATGATAAACAATAAATGACAATAAATGTAAATAAAGGAGAATATTCACCCAATATTGAATGAGGTGTATGATTTCTCCCTCTGACAATGATGAGTGACAAGAAACTTATAAGAATATTGAAGACTTTCTCGGATCTGGTGGAAATGACATGGAATAATCCAAAAGGACCAATCTCCTTTGAAAGATGTTCTTTGTATTTATCTAGAGAGCTCACTTTTCAAAAGTGTTCTTATTATACGGAATATTACATGCCTTTTGTCTTATCTCTCCTACTATTTATATGTGATATTCCCAAAGAATCCTAAAAGATACAACAAAAGGAATAATCAATAGAATATTCCCTTTGAAGGTTCCAAATCTATACTAGCCGTTATATCTGTCCATGCTGCTCAACCACGGCCCTGATGAGCCACTCAACGACTTATTCTATTAACCACTGATCGACCTCGATCAAACTGCCCATGGTAAGTTACAAATCTCACGATAATCACCTCTTCATGTTGAATTTCCTACGTCGGATTTTGATCCATACAGTTAGTCCCTCCGTTTATCGAGGTCGTCTTTTGATCGACCTCAATGAACGAACTTCATTAGTCATAGTTTGAGAAATTCAGATGGGGAGGTCGAGTAGTAAGATTCTCAGCTGAGATGGTGACATGGTGTTTTGAGAGCCACACTTAATGATGTTGGTTTAGAGTGACGTCATAGCCTCACGCGTCATCATTACGCATCTTCACGATACGTTGCATCGTTTCCTATATCCCTATTGTTTCGATCTCTGTGCATTTGACAGTTAATTGTCTCGACCTGAGTGCCTATGTTGTCTATATATAAAGTGGGGAAACCTTCTGGATGAACCTTTACATTTTCTAATCTTTTAAACCTCTACCTTTTCTTCTCTTCTTCTTCTTCTTCTTTTTGTGTTTCTACATTCAGCAACTTTCACCATTATCACTTCTTCTGCTTTTTCAGTTTCTTCGTATATACATAACAAAAGATGGCTAGTACATCCTCCAACCCTGAGGTGACCTCTTACCCGCTTCCATTATCAGTGGTCATGCCCTCTTATTATGAAGGGGAATCTATTGTTGCAGAGGATGGAAGCTTTCCCATAATAGAGGAAATCATTCCTCGTAATTTAGGCTCTAGGTCGGATTTCTCAAAGTCACATACGGACGAGCTTGAGCCTGTGAAGTCGGTTATGGAAGCAGCCAATCTCGCCGAGCTTAGGGCCAAGTACAACATCCGTCCTCACATCGATCTGGTCTCAGCTGGAAACGATGTGATCCAAATTCATCATCTTGGGTATTATGCATTTTATGCGTACCCATTCCAAGTGGGCTATTCTTTTCATCTTCCCCTGTTAGCGGAGGAATACTATCGCTACTATGGCATCTATTCGGTCCATCTATCCCACTATATTTACAAATGCTTTCTTATGTTGATAAAGTATGCGGAGCTGGCCAACCATGGGATTTCTATTCACCATCTGCTGTATTTTTTCGCGCCAAGCTTTCACAGGGGTACGATGATACACCTCCTCCACCGTGGGACCAAGGGATTGGTGGTGAAAATGGACGATAAAACAAATCGTCGATTTTGGTTCAACTTCTTCTGTATCAAGACCAATAACATGGTGGCGAACCCCAGTGGATTCCCTGTGGCGTGGAACTTCGCTCGTAAGTGTTTTTGCTAACTGATTGTTTGTTGTCTATCTTCGATGACTTAATCGTTCTTCTTCCTTTTTTGTGCAGTCGGGAAGGAGCCTCCTACATTGGTCACTAACATTCCTGACTGGGTGACTCAAATTTTACCCCATACATTGGGGATCCATGAGTGGTTGTCGTTCAACAAGAAGTTTGGACGTAAACCTTCTTCGACCAGTAAGTCAACTTTCGATCTTCAGTAACTTCGACCTTAATATCCTCTTATTTTCACTTTATGTAGCTTTTCTTTGTTGTTAATTCGGAGGGATCCAAGGAAAGCAAAGGCTGTTACCCTCGTTTTTCATTAGTCGGGTACCTCGAACGGGTCTCTGCTTGTTGCGACTGTAGGCGAGTCCGTACAGATTGCTGCTTCTTTCCAACCCCAGCCCTGCGTAGACCTGGTTGTCGGGCGGCTTTCCCATCAACGGAGACTCCAACTTCTCACATACTGCATTCAGTGGATGAGTTGTCATTGAGAGAGGAGGAAGCGGTTCTGCAAAAAAGGTGGAGAGTAGAGGTCGGCAGCGAGGTGGTAGGGAACAAAGAGAGCAATCTCAAGCTGGCCACGATCGCACCCGAGGGTGGCATGTTTTTGGACGCAGAGACTGTGTTCCTCTTTGCCCTGGCACCGAGAACAGGACTTAACGGTCATTTAAGGATGCCAATCTATACTTAGGAATATCCGAAATGGCTTTGAGGGAAAGTTTGTATTTTTGTTTTTGTTGTTCTTGTACCTTACGTCCTTTCTTCTTTTTGTTTTTACTAACTCCTTTTGGCTCTTCCTTTTTCCCTTAGACTCTCATTTTGGAGATCAAGAGTGCTCGTCGAAAGGAGAAGAGAAAGGTTATTTTCAAGAAAATGGTTTTAAAGTATTGCAAGTATCGTGACATGTATCATAAGATGCATGCCCGATTTAGCACCGACGGTAATTTTCAGTCTATCAGAGATGAGTTGAGGTAGAAGGACAATGAACTTGTGAGGGTCATCGGCAAATACATCAAGCTCGAAGGAGCGCTTAGAGTCAAGGAGGACGAGCTTGAAACGAGCAAGGGGGTCGTGGCCAAGTGTGCCGACCTTCAATCTCAAGTGGCATCCCTGCCGGCCAAGCTTGAGCAGAGATGGATTAGAGCTAATGACTTAAGTGATGAGTTGGTCAAAAAAGTGGTAGAGTCAGAGAGGGAAAACGAGGCCAGGGCAATAGCTTTGGCAAAGGTGGCGATGTTAGAGGATACCATCCGGGTCCTCAGATCTGAGCAGGCGAATGACGCGGATACACCCGTGCTCAGGGAGGCGAGGATTGATGAACGGATTGGTGGGCTTGAAAAAGAACTTTCGAACCTTAATACGCAGATTGTCGTACTTGAGGTCGTAAAGGCGCAGCTACTGGATCAACCGTCTTCATCTCGTACTTCCACTTATCCCGATGTTCCACTGTATTTGTACAAGAAATGGATTCATGCGGAGGCTCAACTAGACATATTCAGGGGCTTGATGACGGCAGGGAGAGTTTTCGAGGCCGAGTTTGATGATGCTCGTGCTAAGGCGCGCGTATCTCAGGTCGCTTGTGGTTACGATCCTGCTACACCGAGGGCTGGTGATGGTGAAGATGACTTGGATGGGCTTGAGCCAGGTGCCTGGTATGATGACGAATACTCTAAGGGAGAGGACGATGGTGGGGACGATGGTGGGGGCGATGCTGCTGAGTAATGCTTTTTTGTAATCTTTTATTTATATTTTGTGGGGATCTGTTCGTCCCTTGTAGGATACTTTTTTTATTTGGAAAGCTTCTTTTTCTGTTTATTTTCGAGTCTTCTATTTTTTCCTTGAATTTTTTCTTCAATTGATTACCTTAATTAAAAGATTTGTGTTGGTAGGCGTTAGCTCGAATGTGATCACGTGTCTTTGATTAATTCGAGCAAAGTCAAACCTTACCATAATTAACTCGAACGAGGTTAATCTGTGAATCAAGTTTGAGTTAGGCCGAACGTAAGTTGAATTTGTGCGAGGTTGAACGTCACTCAACTAATTCAAACTAGGTCGAATATGAGTGTCTTAATTAATTCGAACGAGGTTGAATGTGGGTTGATTCGAGCGAGGTCGAATGTTACTCTTATTTAATTTGAATGAGGTCAATTTTTACTCTTTGTTAATTAGAATGAGGTTGAATGTGAGTTGATTCGAGCGAGGTTGAATGTTACTTTTAGTTAATTTGAAGTAGGTTGAATATGAATTGATTCGAGCGAGGTTGAATGTTACTCGTAGTTAATTCTAACAAGGTTGAAGCTGAGTTGATTCAAGTGGGGTCGAATGTTACTCTTAGTTAATTCGAATGAGGTCGAATGTGAGTTGATTCGAGCGAGGTTGACTGTTACTCTTAGTTAAATCGAACGAGGTCAAATGTGAGTTGATTCAAGATAGGTCGAATCTTACTCATAGTAAATTCAAAAAAGGTCGAATGTGAGTTGATTCGTTGCGAGGTCGAATGTTACTCTTAGTTAATTTGAACGAGGTCGAATGTGAGTTGATTCGAGCGAGGTCAAATGTTACTAATGTTACTCGTAGTTAATTCGAACAAGGTCGAATGTGAGTATATTGATTGGAGCGGTGTTAAAACTTGGTGGTGATAGGTGAACATCATGTGCTTGTATGCTTTGCATACATATATACATTGGAGAAGTTTACACGTTTTTTGGGTTGGTATTCTAGTCCCGGTCTACCTAGTCCCTTTATTGTTTGACCTAGAGAAGTATTCGAGGGGTCGAGCAATGAACATGTTAACTTGTATTCTCACCTGCTCATGCTTAAATTCAAAATGTCCTCCTCGTCGCCTCGTTAAAAACCTCCCCGAGAAAACCCAAATTGGGACAAAACTCAGGTGAGGGAAAAAGAGTACGGCTCGGAGACCATTTTCCTTAGAAGTTGAAGTACTTGAGGTGGGCGATGTTCCAGTTGTTGGGAAGTAGTTTTCCCTCAATTGTTTATAGTTGGAACGACTCTTTGCTTGTTGTCGCCTTAATTTTGTATGGGCCGTCCTAATTATTCCCTAACTTTCCTTCTCATGGATCTTGCTTGCATGTATTTTTGCTTTCGAGTACGTAGTCTCCGACTTTGAGCGGTCTGATCTTGGCTTTTTTGTTATAGTATCACTCTACATGTTGTTTCTGAGCGACCATCCTTATGTGAGCCATATCTCTTCATTCTTCAGCCCTATCGAGGTCTTGCCTCCTTCTTTCATCGTTTCTTGACCCGCTCTCGTGTGAGTACCTTAGACTTGGTTCTCCGACCTTGACCGATATTACTACATCAGTCCCATAGACCAGTGAGTATGGTGTTTATCCTGTGCTTGTTTTTGGTGTTGTGCAGTATGCCTATAGCACTTCCGGCAACAACTCCGACCACAGTCCCTTGGCGTTCTCGAGCTTTTTTTTCATGATATTAAATATTGACTTGTTGGAGGAATCTGCTTGCCCGTTGCCCGTGAGATTATTCTTCTGATATGCCATTTCTCGAAGAACTCGATGATCTTTTTTCTAGTGAATTGAGGTCCGTTGTCACAACTGATTTCTTTGGGGAGGCCGAAATGGCACACGATGTTCCTCCATATGAAGGTGATCACTTCTCGCTCACGTATTTAGGCGAATGCACCTGCTTCCGCCCATTTGGAAAATAGTCAGTTGAAATTAAAAGAAATCGTACATTACCTCATCTCGATGGGAGGGGTCCGACAATGTCCATCCCCTATTTGATAAAGGGCCAAGGCTAGGTGACGGAGTGGAGGTGCTTGCCCGCTTGGTGGATCATGGGGGCGTATCATTGCATTGTTCGCATTTTTTACGAAGTTAGTGGCCTCTTTTTTCATTGTGGGCCAGTAGTAGCTTGCACGTATGAGGCATCTAACTACGGCTCGATTGCCGGTATGAGCTCCACGATGACCTTCGTGGACTTACTCTAAAACGTGCCACGTCTGGTTTGGGCCTAATCATTTTGCTAGGGGGCCGCCATACGTTCTTTTGTACAAGTTGTTGTTGATGGCGCTGTACTTGGCCGCCTGCATTCGAAGTTTTTTGGCTTATTTTTTATCGTCTGGAAGCACTCTGTCTTGCAAATATGTGACAATACAATTGCGCCAGTCCCAAGTTAGTGTTAATACCCAATTTTTTCTATAATATCTTCAAAATTATGCTTTGGTATCAATTAGCATTTTTATACAATTTTTGCATTTTAAAAATATTTTAACTAATTTCTCCCAGCATTTTATTTATAAAACAATCACTGATTGCATCATAAATAGTTTTATAATAATTTTTGTGGCTTAATTTTATCATTTGCATTTGTACAAAATTTCAATTATTGCACAAATAGCCACATTTGTATTTGTAGGATATAGCTCCAATTGCTTTGCAATTATAGCCCGTGCATGTATTATTATATTATTTTACCAGAAAATAGTCTTTTTATATTTTTAAAATAATAAGTAATTATTTTAAAATATTTATAGGCATAAAATCATTTTTTATAGCCTATTAGTTATTTTTTTGAAAATTGTTTTATCAATTAAATATGGTATTTAACAAATGAACCCCTTATTTTCAAATTTAGCCTAAATACCTAGCCCAATTTTAACCCCAATTTCAAATTAACCCAGTCCAAACCCCTAATCTACCCGACCCACTTCTTGCTAAATCCTGACCGTTGATCATTTTGATCATATGTCCAAATCCTCCCTTACCTAAATTAAACGCTAATGATCTCCCCCCAGACCCCTCATTTCCTCTCCTCTCACCGCCATCATCTGTTCCTCTCTTCTCTCAAATGCTCTAAAAAACCTAACCCTAACTCACCCTCATCTTCTGTCGTTCATAGTGGTTTCTCACCACCATCCAACCTCTAATGGCCTCTCCTATGCTGGTATTGACATCGATAAGGTCCTCGAGGGACCAGGGTCAGTCCACTTACACCTATGGACCTTTCTTGCCTGTTTCAGGCCGTTCGGGTTCGATTTCGAGTACGATATTCCTATTTCGCTTTAAACCTATGGATTTCTAAGCCTACTTATTCATATCCATGTTTCTCTTCTTAAAACCCTAATTCCTTCCTTTGAACTTCTCAAATCTATACAGATCTGAGATGGTTTGGACTTATTTCACCGGTTTTTATGAAAGCCTTTTGATTTCGAATGGTTTTTCTATTTTTTCTAAACTAGTGTTTCCCGAAATTTCTTTCTCCAAAACGTTTGATAATTTTGAGCGTTTAATCTACTATTTCTTATGTGTTTTAACCGATTTCCTTAAGTTTGCTTAAACCCTAACTCGTTTATGCCAAAAACCCTAATTTTTCGATATTTTGTTTGGATTCTGAGTTTGTCTGAGTTACTTGTGCACCAATTTCGTTCTATGTTTTGGTTCCTATGATTTTTCTTTAGCTTAATTCGATGTCTTGGGATTTTTTATCCTAATGTGCCTCTATTAAGGTTCCTGGTTCAATTCTTTACTGATTCTATATGTCTATATTCATTCTGGCTATTCATGGTAAACCTATATTTCTCTCCTTAAATCAGTGATTGATTTGGATTCTTAATTTGTCAATTTGTTTCGTTAAGACCTGTGTGTGGAGCCCTGACTATTCCTTTCTTGTCTTATTTAAATTATCTGCGATACTTGCTGATTCTTTACACTAAACCCTTGCCTATTTTATTTTGAAATTCTTTATTTTTTGTTTGATTTGAATCCCTTTCCTTCATAAGGCCTCAGATTCTTATTTCTTTACTCAGTCTGATTGAACCTCTTCCATTAATTAGTTCTTGTCATTACAGTTGGCTAATTCTCCTTAATTAAAGGAGAAGACTATGTTGAATCTTTGTGTGATTGATTATGAAATTCCTTAATGTGTTTATTCTAGCCGGATGCAAGCCAAGACTGGAAATTGTGCAACATCTGTCTTACATCTTGTGTTTACTTTCTCTAACTGGTATGCTTCTGATTAAATTTTAGAATCCAAACAAATGTGTTTATTTACTGCCTTAGCTCATCAATCCTGAGTTCATTCCTACTTCTTTTTACTACTTACCTAGCATGCCAAATACTACCTTAGTCAAATATGTAATTAGCATGTCTCTACTTTACTTGTCTATTCACTATCTTGTTTAACATGTCTTACATGTGTAATTAGCATGTTTGACTGACTACTGTTCATCTAGCATGCCTAAACTTTGCTTTTGTGTAATCAGCATGCCTACACTTGTTAATACTTACCTAGCATGTCCATTTAAGTCCCTGCCTGTTCTGCCTTACTCCTGCTAAGTTATCTAATCTCCCTAGAGTGACTCTAGTTGTGCTTTTTATATTCTTCAACATGTTTCTGCTTTGATCTTTGCTTCATGTTTGGCTTACCTGCATTCTATCTAACCAATTCGTTTTGTAGAACCCCTTGAGAATTCTATGCACCCTATTGTTTATGTGCTCCATTAAGGTATATTCTATGTGTCCCCAACCTCTCTTTCCTTATGTGGAAACTGTTTGCCAAAGTATTTTCTAAAGTTGTTTATTCTGTGACTTGTGTTCTTATTGCAAAATTGGTTTTCATACTTTCCTCAAACTGTCTTTACCTCTAAACTAGTACTGGTTTCAGAGAATCTCTTCACTCCCAAGACTCTTCTTTACCAAAAATTCTTTCAAATCATGTCAAGCACTCTCACTTACTCTTAGGTTATTAAGTTCCTCCCCTCTGGCATGTGTACTGCTTAGAGGTCCATGAGACCTCTTCGAACTCTGGCCTATTAGGGCTGGCACTTCCGCACTGCACACAATCAGTCTTTGTTTGAGAAATTCTGGGTGTGAGCATTGCCCGGGATCGTTGAGATCCTTAAGGAACACTGACATGCCTGGGCAGGAATTAGGCTATGAAATCTTGGGCGTCTGAGACTAGTGAAGGCCTGGTACACCAGGATTTGCTTTGGGCCTACTTCAGGCTCCCTATAGCTTAATTTCTATTCTATTCATTTAATTTTTATTCAATCATTGGTTTGTAATAATTATTTATAAAAAGATATTGGGGTTACTAGTGAAAATGGAGGGTAGTTGTATATAGTGGGTAAAGATGGGTAGATAACATGCCTATAGAGTTCATTTCGTTCAAATTTTTTTGTTAGATAACATGCCTATAAGGTTCATTTTGTTTAAGTGTGTTTGTTAGATAACATGCCTATATTTCGCTTTCGTCAAATACATTCTACTTGCTTCACCTTATATATAATTAGACATTATGCCTATAGTATTAAAAATCAGCTTTAAGAATAGAAATTATGCCTATAGTATTTAAAATCTGCCTTAATCGTAGAAATCATGCCTATAGGATCTAAACCAGTTTAATTAGAAATCATGCCTATAGGTGCTGAATCAGTTAATCAATTACCTTACTCGTTTCTTTAATACTCCTCAATGCTATATTAATTAATTAATAGAAAGCATGCCTATAGGATTAAGGACTTCAAAAAAATATCTTTTTCAGAAATGTTACTACATATACACACTTAAGCAAGCCTTAGGGTGTTAAAATTTTAACCAGCACTGTCTAATTATCAAGGTTTAACAAGATGTAAAACCAGTAGGAAAACTGGTTAGGATCCTGCTACTTCCATAAAAAACAAAGATGCATGTTCTGTTTTTTGTGATATCATGTTCTTAAGATTTTTGAACTTATTTTGACAAAGCTGTGTTTTAGACGTGATGTTTGACTGCCTATATACATGCGAAGGTAAAATGTGAGCCTTCTAAGTGTCTGTCCTTATTTGTTTGTCCTATATGTTATTTGCCTGTCACCTAGATTTTTGCCTTTTTTATAAAACTTAGGCTGTGTAGAACTGTCCAGATGTAGGAGGTCCCAAATTCCTCCAGGACCATAAGAAAGAGACGGGTAGTAGCACTCTTAGAGGTCGTTAATTAAACTCACTCATATACCATTAAGGGGTTGATAATGGGTAGTGAAAGGATATGATGACTGTGCACTAATATCACGTATAGCCCCTCACTGAGGAGTGATTACCGGGCATTGCATGGGTATGATCTTGTAAGCTAATCAACCTAGGATTCCCCTTTCCCTATTCCATATGTGTTTAAATAAACTTTCTTCTCTTTACATATACATGTGCAAGTTGTTCAAATCTACCTCTTGCTCCTATTACCTGAATCGTACATGTATTTAGAATGTGAAAACATACCTTTATTTGCAAATATATGTTGAAACTGTTTACTTGTTCAAAATGACTGATTCATATAAGTTTGGTGGGGACCCACCATTGTGGACCGCGAGGGGTGCCTAACACCTTTCTCTTAAGGTTATTTCGAGCCCTTACCCTAATCTCTGGTAATGCAACTAGATACATGAGTTGATTACTTTAGGTGCCCTAATGCACCAGAATCCGTTAGGTGGCGATCTTCAAAACACCTAATTCCCAAAAGGAAATGAGTCGATTCCCTGTGAATGTCGAAACCCGGACTTTCTCTGTGAAGAGGAAGAAAAGGGGGCACGACAGCATGGCGACTCTGCAGGGATATTTTAGGCTCTTACCATAACGAACTTATTTTTATGAATCAGTTTAAGCATGCTCTATCCCACGTACCCTTTCCCTTATTTGAATTTAACTATTTATTTTTTTTAAGCATTTATGATTTCTTTATTTTCTTGAAACTGACTTGTCTCTTTGTTTTCTTCTTCTGTAGCTGCCTTTCAATTATTTAAATACTGCATTTATCATTTTTTTACGTGAAAATACTTGACAACATGTTGTTTATTGTTGCATATATCATATTCTACTCGTGCATATTAAATCCTATAGCAACGCATGACAAGTGGTTGCGCTCTTCCAATTTATTGCCCTTAAATTCGGAAAGGCTTATTTGCGGTAAAAGTAGTCGATCAGCGGTGCAGTCGACGGTTCCGTGCCTTTCTCCCTCAAGTTGTCCGCTTGAGGGTACCAGTCTAGACCCCCATAGTAACCTAATTCTTATCATAATTGTTCATGTATCATGGTCAAACCTAGTCGGATTAATATGTTGTCCACATAATAATCCTTTAAGACAAGCCTTATCCAAAAGTCCACTGGGGTTTCCATAATCCCAATGGATACAATTACGTTCTGTGTATTAATTTGGAGAACTAAATGCCAATATGCTAATCATGAATGTATAAATATTTGAGTCTAGTGGTGGAGAAGGGCCTAACCTTTTGTTTTGCAGAAAATGAGGCATGAGGTCCCCAGATTCGTTATGGTCAACAACATTCCACCATTGCTACTGGATTGGTGGGAGGACCTTTCCTCAAGTGACAAGAAATACGTGAGGAAACACTTGGGTAATTTACCTTCTCTACTAGACATTCAGCCAAACAATTGGATGATCGAGGCTACCACTATGTTCTGGGATAGTGAAAGGGTCGTGTTCCATTTCGGTGATATGGAAATGACACCACTCCTAGAAGAAATTGGGGGACTTGCGGAACTGGATTGGGATAGCCTGGGTTGTTGGTGCTGGAGAACCGTACTGGTAAAGGGTTCCTAAAGATGATGGGGCTGAAGAAAAATGCTGACTTGGAATGCCTAAAGAAATCTTACATACCCTTCGAATATCTGTGTGAGAGATACGGCCATAGCAAGCCCTATTGTACCTTCCATGGCGAGCTTTCTATCACTTCTCTGGGAAACATCCATCGTAGAGTGTTCGTATTCATTATGTGCTTCTTGGGCCTGATAGTGTTCTCGATGAAAAGGGAAAGAATCCATTCTAGATTGGCCATGGTCGCCAAGACTTTGATGGAAGGGATCAATGGACAGACATACACTACAGTCCCCGTGATCATAGTCGACATCTACAAGGCTCTGGAGCGCTGTCAAAGAGGGTTCAAGCATTTCGATGGTTGTAACATGTTGCTACAGTTGTGGTTATTAGAACATCTTCAAAGGGGTCAGTATCGCCAAAAATTTCCGCAAAGGGCTTGGAACGACCATATTGCCTTCCATTACCCCAAGCTGATGACTTACATTCCGGATAGGTTTGCTCAGCCAGAAAGTGCCAAAGAATGGGTAGAGTTCTTCGACAATCTGACCAAGGAACAAGTGCAATGGATGTGTGAATGGTTCCCAACAGACGAATTCATCATCAGGTCCGGGGACGCTCCACACTTGGTGCTGATTGGGTTGAGAAGAATATACCCTTATGTCCCTAACCAAGTTATGAGGCAAGCAGGCAGGAAGCAAGTTGTACCCAGGATTGCCAAGATGAGCCATTTCAGAGTGGACTTTTAAGACGACGACGTCCCCTACAAGTGCCAAGCCCAACTAATGTGGCACTGCAAAATTATTTTGGAAAAGAACACCATTGAGCCTGATAGGTCATGTAGGGTGAGAACCTCTCTACCCAGCATGGTTAGAAGACAATCCAAAGGGAATGGTGAGGCTAGGAGCCGATCGAGGGAATAGGATCATAGAAAAAGAAGCTGAAGCTCAATTCAAATACAATAGACTACACAAGAGGGTCCACGACTTCGAGAATGAGCACCTTGAAATACACGAGGCAAATATGAGGTTGATCGAAGAATGGAAAGAAATGGCCGTTACTTCCAACAGAAAGATGGAATATCTGGAGCGAGGATTAGTAGAGCTGGAGGGTAAAGTCATAATGAGGATTGAGGATTGCCAAAATGCTGAAGGAAGCGAAGGAGGGCATTTGGCTAGAGCCTAACTGATGCTGGGTCTGCACGAGCTGGGGAACCTGTATGATGGAGTCAGGAAAATACAATATGGGGAAGGTTCTTCTGGGACTAAATAGGCTAGATTTATTTGCTTTCCTAAAATGTAATAAGGCCAAGTGCCAAAAGTGACTTACTTTTCTATTATCTTAGTGTCATTTTGGGATTCGTCTATTTTTCATATTATGAAATGAGGCATTTGCTGGCATATAAAGTTCTCCAAGTCTATTTGTCGACATGAATTTACATTCTCTCAATATGTGTTTAAATACTGCAACCATTTCAGAACCCCTACTGACTTGTTTACCTTTTTGTTTCCCTTTTATTCTTTGTTCCCATCCCCTAAGGTTGGTTCGCTCATACTGGCATCATCAACGTATCATACCAGATCTAGAGGCCCTCCACCGCCTCCTCCTCCAAGCAATACAAATATTAAAGGGAAGGACAAAATGGACGACTTAAGTGGTATTCGAAAGGAAAATGCAGAAACTTCAGACGGTCGGAGTACTCTGGCACCGAATGATTTGGTCCTAAGATTAGAACAAAAGATACTGGAGCTACAGGAAAACTTGAGCAGGTCTGCAACTTGGAGAACTTATCCCTCACTTTGAATGTTCCCGACATTAATCAACAAAACCCAAAGAACCCAGCACCTCCTCAGAACACACTAAACCAACATCCACAAAACCTTCCTGCACCGCATCAATATGCAACCCCACCTCAGAATCTCAATCCTTTATCGGTACCAAATCCACTACAACACCACCATCAATCAATTCAGTACCCACCAACCGCCACTTACCACACTCCCCAGAACACACCACAACCCATTCCCAATCCTCAAAACTCAACCAATGACCATCACTACACCCAAGTCCCTGGCACTCATCAAAACAACCCCATACATGTGGAGACCATACCTCACTCTACTCAACCAACTTCCTATATACCAGAATCAGCTGAGAAGGACTTGCTCATCAAGAACATGGCCGAAGAACTCAAGAAATTGACAAGTCGGGTTCAGGGTGTCAAAGGCGGCAAAGGGATAGAAGGTTTGAGTTATGAAGATCTATGCATACAACCGGATGTAGATCTACCAAAGGGGTACAAACCTCTTAAGTTTGAGATGTTTGATGGTACAGATGATCCCAGGATTCATCTGAGGACCTATTGTGACAAGCTTGTCGGGGTCTGAAAAGACGAAAAGATCCGGATGAAACTCTTTATGAGGAGTCTTACTGGAGATGCTTTGTCCTGGTACATCAACCAAGATCCTAGGAAATGGTCCGGTTGGGTGAGTATGGCATCTGATTTCATGGACCGGTTCAGGTTCAATACAAAAAATGCACCAGATGTTTTCTACATCCAGAATCTTAAGAAGAAACCCACTGACTTTCCGCGAGTATGCTACTCGTTGGAGGTCGAAAGCGGCCAAGGTCAGACCATCTTTGGACGAGGAAGAGATAAACAAGTTCTTCGTCAGAGCACAGGATTCGCAATACTATAAAAGATTGATGGTTATTGAAAATCATAAATTCTCTGATATCATCAAACTTGGGGAAAGAATTAAGAAAGGCATCAGAAGCGGTATGGTAACAAATTTTGAGGCGTTGCAGGCTACAAATAAGGCACTGCAATTAGGTGGCATATCAAAAAAGAAAGACATTGGGGCAGTAATAGTGGCTCAAGGACCGAAATTTCCACTTACCTATCGAACACCTCCACCCACATATCAAACATCTCCATCCGCACATCGAGCACCACCACCTATATATCAACCATCATCTCCCAGATATTCCTAACCAGCCACTGTTTATCATACCTATAACTCCCAACCATCTCATTTCCAATTACCTCCGACTCGCCAAAATTATCCAAGACCAAGACCCAATTTTGACCGCAAGCCACCCAGACAATACACCGTTATTGCTGAACCTATCGACTAGTTGTATGAAAGGTTAAAAGCTGCAGGTTACGTCACTCCTGTTCCCACTATGGCATTAGGGAATCCATCCCAATGGGTCAATCCTAACAAAACTTGTGCTTACCATTCTGGTATGAAGGGGCATACCACTAATGAGTGCCGAGCATTAAAAGATAAAATCCAGACATTGATGGACAACAAGGTCATACAGGCAAAGGAAGCCACACCCAATATTCACAACAACTCTCTCCCTGATCATAGAGGTGGTAGGATATATGTGATAGAGACGAACGAAGAGTGGGATCCTAAGGGGTCGATTGGGCTTTTTCGAGAAAGTGGTGACTTTAAAACCTCAGTCACACTTACTCCTATTGCATTGCAGACTCAGTCGCCAATCGAGGTTGAGGTAGACACATCAGTTCCATTTGACGTAGGGGTGGCTCCACCCGCGGCCACCCCTATTCTGTTTGAAGTAAAAGTGGTCACACCTTTTACAGTGACAATATCAACCACACCCCATTTCAATTCAAAAGCAATACCTTGGGATTATGTTGCTGAAGCTAGGCGAAAAGGAAAGGCAAAGATGGAGGAATCTTATTCCGCACAAGGAATGACTAGGACCGAAAGAATCTATACACATGAACACTTGGGAGGACCAAGTAAGGATGCCACTGCCAAGCAGCCTGTCATTAAAACAGGTCTAGTTGACCTTTGGAGGAAAGTACAAGCAAAGGAGTATTTCGTCATTTATTATTTTAACAAAACCCCAGCTCAGATATCCATCCTGTCACTGTTGCAAAATTCAGAAGCGCACAAGAATGCTTTAATGAAAGTGTTGAGCGAAGCTTATGTTCCCAATAATATCACAAGCGGAGAAATAGCTAACATGGTAGGACAGGTGTTAGAAAGTCATAAAATCACTTTCCACGAGGATGAGTTGCTGCCTGAGGGTTTGAATCACAACAGGGCACTACACATCACAGTGCAATGCAAAGACCACTTCATTACCAGGGTCCTGATTGATGGAGGATCCAGTCTCAATTATTTGCCCATTGACAACACTGAAAAGGTTGGGCAAAGGCCTATACGAAATACGATAAGGGACCATGAACGTGAAGGCTTTTGATGAGTCCCAGAGAGCTACCATCGGAGAAATTAATCTATGTCTGCAAATGGGGCCTACGTGGTTCGATGTCGAGTTTCAGGTGCTGGACATTTCTGCATCCTACAATCTGCTGTTAGGACGACCATGGATACACTCCTCTAGGGCTATGGCATCAACCTTGCATCAGGAAGTAAAGTTTGAATGGAACCATCAGGAGATGATCATTTATGGGGATGGGAGTTACCCCATTTACACCAGCCAAACCATCCTGGTTATCGATAACAGAAGAAGGCTAGGAGGAGAAACCTATCATCACATTGAACATGTCAACGCTGTTGAGAAAGACAAATGGTGGAGTAGAGAAATAGAAAGCATACTGGCATGGTCTGGGTATAAACTCGACAAAGAGCTTGGGAAGAATCTCCAGGGTATTACTAAATCGATACGGCTGAAGGGTCAAGGTACTACCTTTGGGCTTGGATATCAGTATACATGGAAAGAGTATAATGATTAGTCGCCTCCACATGGACCGTATTACCCTCTCGAGCAACCGGTGCCACATCTGGATCAAGTTTATCACCAAGCTGACACAATATGGGGAACTGTAGAAGAAGAGGCATTAGCTGGGCTGAAGAATCTGTTTTTGGAGGAAGAAGACATGGACTGTAGTGCAATAATTGAGGAGGAGGAGGAGGAAGAAGCCCTCACTATTCGAAATGTGGAGAAGGGAGCTGTTCTTAAGAACTGGACCGCCACACCATCCCGGGCCCGCCGAGTCCTGGGTAGCTTGGCAGATTTTATTTCTATAGCCATTCTAGGCATTTAAGATTTTTTAGTAATTTTGTTTTAAAGACTTATTTGTTTCAAAATAAATGCTCGATTCATCGAGTCATACTTGTCTGTATGTTTTTCAAGTTTTAATCAAATGCATTGCTCTTTATTATTCATTATTATTTTCTACACTTTTTATATTTACAACGTTATTATTACTTTTCCTGATGAACCGGTGACTGTGACATGTAATGAGGTAACGCAATATGAGGATAGTGATTTGGATGAAGAAGACGAGGTACCCGAGGAAGTTGTCAGGGAGGTTGAAAACTTTGAGAATAAACCTAAGTCCAACCTGGACGAAATCCAAGGAGTAAACGTGGGGGACGCCGAGACGGTCAAGAAGACTTGCATCAGCATTCACTTGTCACCAACAGAGAAGGAAAAATCCATTCATTTCTTAAGGGAGTATAAGAACATTTCCGCATGGTCATATGATGAAATGACCAGTTTGAGCATGTCCATAGTGGCTCACAAGTTACCTACCGATCCAATGTGTCCGCCAGTAAAGCAGAAACTCAGAAAATTCAAACCAGATATGAGCCTAAAAATCAAGGAGGAGGTTACTAAGAAGATCAAAGCCAAAGTTCTCAAGGTGGTTGAGTACCCAACCTGGTTAGCCAACATTGTGCCAGTTCTAAAGAAAGATGGGAAACTCAAAGTATGTGTGGACTATCGAGATTTAAACAAAGCAAGTCCCAAGGACGACTTCCCATTGCCAAATATACACATCATGATCAACAACTACGCCAAGCATGAACTACAATCCTTTGTAGACTGCTTCGCAGGTTATCACCAAATCTGGATGAATGAAGAAGACGTAGAGAATACCGCTTTTATCACACCATGAGGGGTATACTGCTACAAGATGATGCCATTTGGTCTAAAGAATGTTCGGGATACCTATATGAGAGCCATGACAACCATCTTCCATGATATGATACACAAAGAAATAGAGGTGTATGTAGACGACATCATTATCAAATCTAAGAGGGCCGCAGATCACATAGCAGACTTGAGAAAGTTCTTTGACAGGTTAAGGAGGTACAACTTAAAGCTGAACCACGCAAAGTGTGCACTCGGGGTTCTCGCAGGGAAATTATTGGGATTCATCGTCAGCCGTCGAGGGATCGAGCTAGATCCATATAAAGTCAAGGCTATTCCGGAGTTACCGCCGCCTAGGAGCAAAAAGGACGTGATGAGCTTCCTAGGACGTCTCAACTATATCAGTCGCTTCATAGCACAGTCCACAATCATATGTGAACCCATCTTCAAGATGCTGAGGAAAGATTCCAAGACAAGATGGACCAAAGATCGCCAGAAAGTTTTTGACAAAATCAAGGAATACATGTCCACACCACCGGTCTTGGTCCGGCCAGAGCCGGGACGACCGTTGCTACTTTATCTATCTATATTGGATGGAGCCTTCGGATATGTTCTGGGACAATATGACGAGACAGGGAGAAAGGAGAAAGCTATATACTGCTTGAGTAAGAAGTTCACGCCTTACAAAGAATGGTACTCTTTGCTGGAACGCACTTATTGTGCTTTGACGTGGACGGCCCAGAAGTTGAGGTATTACTTATGTGCCTATACCACATACATCATATCCAGGATGGATTCTCTGAAGTACATATTTCAAAAACCCATGCCGACTGGGAAGTTGGTCAAGTAGTGAAGACTGTTGAGTGAATTCGATATCGTCTACGTAACTCAAAAGGCGGTCAAAGGACAAGCATTGGTAGACCTTGCTGAGAATTCGGTGGGAGGAGAATACGAACCCTTAAAAACGTATTTTCCTGATGAAGATGTGTCATTCGCAGGAGAGGACATTACTTAAGCATACGACAGTTGGAGGTGTCACACCTCTTTTTTACCTATACCCCCGGATGGGTATAATAAAGGGAGTTTTTTCAATTAAAGGACAATCGAAACGGGATTCATTTATTAAGAGATTCAGAGTCGCCACTTGAGAGATTTATGGTGTCCCAAGTCACCTGTTTAAATCCCGAATCGAGGAAAGGGTTGACTCTGTTTAACAGTCTGCGTACCAGAAATCCGAGTAAGGAATTCTGTTAACCCAGGAGAAGATGTTAGGCCTTCCCGAGTTCCGTGGTTCTGGCACGGTTGCTCAACTGTTATATTCGGCTTAATTATTCTGATTTTTATACATTCTAAACCTATATGCCATTTTAGATTATTTATCGATTTTAATTAATTTTAAGGAATGATAAACGTCGTTTAAATCCTGTCTTTGGCTTGCGTCACATGAAATGTACCCACAATCCGAAACACATTTTATTCAACATTTTGGGATTTGGATTTGGATTTGGGTCACATGAAATGCACACCCGAATTTAGGAAGGTAGATTTATTAAAATGCGCGCCTAAAGCAAACAACGCGTGGATAACTTTGTGGGAGACCATGAAAATTTGCTAAATGGCACGTCCTGATTTCTAAGTATTTTTTATGAAGTAATTAAAGAGGGCCACATAATTCGTGATTTTATTTGGCGCGCCACACCTCAAATTATTTTAAGGATATCCTAAAGTGAACTATTATTTTCTACTAATGATTGTCTCTGAAACAACTTAATTAATTAGCGCTACAAATTAATTATTATTGAAAGCATTAAAAGGTTCAGGCCTCGAGATCAGGTCCAAATTTAAACAAGGGAACCTCCATTATTGAAAATCCCCTTAATTTAAATTTACTACCTAACTTGAAAGGCCCGAGCTTGCATTAAAATAATAATTTTAAATATGAATTAAGCTCTCAGCACCTTGGGCCTCGAAACCAGCCCCGAAATGTGAAATTTGGTCATGGTTTATATGAAATTGCCAGTCGTGGGCCTCTGCGCAGGCCCAAAGCAAAAGCAAGCTGTAAATGGGGACTCAATGATCTAATCCCAGTTCAAACCATCACTTAGCACACATGAACTAATTTAAATTATTTGGGCTTCTGATTATGCCAATAGGCCCAAATCTCATTTAAACAAAAGGGTACTGCTTTGGCTCATGAACGAGCCCAAATCTGATATTAAGTTTTGACTTTGGGCCGGTAAATAATATTGTAAAGCAAATGCATAATTTATTCACATCGAAGGCATGCTGATTTTAAAATGCAAATGTCTCCTACAGTTTCAGCCTATTTTTCACATTGAAAAACAATATACTCAATCTGGAATTTTAATAGCCTTTTAGTTCCAATTCATATACCTTAAAACAGCTTAGCTATGGACTGAAAATAAAAGTGACTACTGAAGTTCTCAATTCGTTTCTGAACCATTTAACAAACATATGATGTAGCTATTACGTTCAACAAACATATGATGAACAACCACAAGCATATGATGAGTAAACTAAGGCAAATATTATATTTGAACTACAGGACCTATTTAGTTTTATATGAGTATGACTACACATGATAATTTTGAACCTCAAACTAACATAATAGTAACACTGGAACTGACTAACTTACAACTAATATTACACTCATACAAGTCTGAAAAATAGTTCATACAGTCCAATTAATACAAATTAATGTATTGTTCAAATAAACACAAATACTTTATGCCTTTAAGCTAAAATAGAACATGACACTTCAGAGATCAAATCAAATAACATTTCATCATTTATCTTCCAAATCAGTCCTACATTGATCTTCACAGGTCATATGAGACCAAAGGAGTACCTGGGAATTGAGGCAAAGTAAAAAGAATGAGAAGTCAGCAGCAGGAAGCAGCAATCAACATAATCCAGTAACACAGTTTCAACAATCCAGCAATGAAACCAACTCCAAAACTTCGATGGAACAGTGAACAACCCACAAACACTTCAAGATTTTACTCTAATTCAATTAAACCATAGGAGGAGAAGTTATTGTTTTCGGAATTGAAGAGAATCAGAAATCACCGAATAAGTTCAATTAAACAGATGAATTTTAAAATTTCCAGTTGTTTCCAGTTTTCTGATTTTTCTATTATTCTTGTCACTCAAATTAATCCTCAAATCTTTCCCCTCTTAGTGTCTGTCAGTGCATATGAGTGTATATAAGGATGTATATCAGAATCCTTTTTCAACTCAATGCTCTCAAGGTTCTCTGAATTTTTTTTTTCAATGCCCTCACTCTATTTCTGTCTATCTCCCCCCTCTTAATCTCTTAAGTCTGCCCCCTTTTATATCTCTTCCCTTTTTCTTTTACAGGTATTTTTAATCTTTTATCCCTTTCCCTGTTCTTTTCCAGGTTGTGTACCCCCTTGCGCACGCCTTCCCTTAACCCTTTAATTATGAACCCATGTTACTCACTTTCCAACTCCTAAAGGAATTCAAACAACCATACCAATCCCATTTTTTATTAATTTAATCCATTAGCTTAGTAGTGCACTAACATATAGTATTGGCAGACCACTCAGTTTTTAGAATTCTTAGGTTCCAACTCCCCAAACGAACCCCCTAAGACCCCTTTTATTTAACCTTAAACCCCACATGAGTTATGGGTTGAAGCTGAACCAATGCTCTAATGCGATTTGGACGGGCTGTTCTTTATCAATTGACTCAAATACAGCCCAACTCCAAACGATATACTTAGTTAACAATTGCAAAAATCTGAAATGGTCTAACAGATCAACAAGCTAACTGACTCAATAATTAATTGACTAGATTTAATGAATCAGAACAATTTACCAAACCAAAACAAATTAACATGAAGGGAAATCAATCCGAGAAAACAAAAATATCAAAGGGGTCGAGAAAAATGAGATGAAGCAAAAAAAATAGAATAGGGAGAAAAGAAAAATGAAAGCAAAATAAAATCCAAAATAGAATAGGGAATACCTAAAATGGAAGGCAAGTGCTTGGCTTGAACAAGTCTTCGGCACCCTTCGATTTTGGTTGAAATAGGTTTTAATCATGTGTTCCCAAACAAAAACACATGAACAAAACCTCTTCCGACTTCAAATATTCAAAACAGGCCACCGATTTTAAGTTTTGGAAACTCAGGGTTCGTCTATTGATCTAATATTCGAGTGATTAGGGTAAGTTTCGAAGGAAACTCGTTGGTGATTGGGGATGAGTAGGTGAAGACGAGGCTGGGGTGTTAATTTGGTGGCTATCGGAGAACGGTGGAAAGAGTGGCGGCTGTCTCTAGGGTTTGGGGATTTGAGAGAGATGAGAATGATCTGGGG
>MU681394.1:90308-121301 GCA_026770625.1 Nicotiana glauca
TTTTTTTTTTTTTTTATTTTTTTTTCGTTTTCTTTCCTTTTCGTTATTGATTCCAAAAGAGGGGTATGAAATAAAAATAGATAAGGCTCAAAGGGGAAACAAAGGATAAAGTGTTTAGATAGCAGAACAAATTGTCTTCGTCATTCCAATCTTCGAAACAATGTCAAATACAAGCAATCAACAATAAACCAAAGAAAATCAAACATAGTATCTTTTGAACGCATCAGAATTAATGGCCATGTCTACACATTTGCCTTCGATGTCTGTTAGATACAAAGTACCATTTGATAATACTCTTGTCACAATGAACGATCCTTGCCAATTGAGGGTGATCTTGCCTTTCGCGTCGGCCTGATTTGGAAGGATACGTTTCAATACTTGCTGACCCACTTCAAACTTCCGGGGAAGCACCTTTTTGTTGTATGCTCTTGTCATTCTCTTTTGATATAACTGGCCATGACACACCGCCGCCAATCTTTTCTCATCAATCAAACTCAATTGCTCCAACCGGGTTTTGACCCACTCATCATCATCAATCTCGGCCTCGAGGGGATTTCAACTTCCGCCGGTATTACTGCTTCAGTGCCATATACCAACAAATAAGGATTTGCACCTACTGAAGTACGAACAGTAGTGCGATAACCCAACAGTGCAAATGGTAATTTTTCGTGCCATTGCCTGGAACCTTCTACCATTTTCCTCACTATTTTCTTTATGTTCTTGTTGGCCGCCTCGACTGCTCCATTTGCCTTGGGACAATATGGAGTAGAATTGCGATGTGTAATCTTAAACTGTTGACATACTTCCTTCATCAAATTGCTGTTAAGATTAGCACTATTATTTATGATGATTACCTTTGGGATTCCAGATTGACAGATGATATTTGATACTTCAATGGATCCAACCGTGAGATAAGGTAAGTAACCCAAGTTAGGGCGCAACACGTCCTCTCCAGGTGAGTGTACTTAACCCCATAAATGGTGAACTTCTTGTATTATTGTTTTGGAGTCAGATTGATTTTTAGACTGGGTTGAGGATTCCTCATGCATGCCATGTCGTTAGAACTAGCGTAAAAAGAACTTTACAAAAAGAAAATAAGAAAACAAAAAATAAAAATATCAGGAATGATGAAGAAGAGAAATTTCATTTTATTGGAAATACAAGATAATAGGGTCTGCACACTTAAACAAACTGAAAAATAAAACTTGGATTACAACCCTGGAATAATCCAGACAAACTTGAAGGAAAATCAGAGCGAACTACCAAGACTCCTTCCTGGCTAGCCAAAAAGGAATATCTTTCCAATTACCACGCTTGGCATCTTAGCCACTCAGCTCCGCATCAATATTTTCAAGACCATTACCAACTTTAATATCATCAGCTTTAATCAGCACGTTCCCAAGAGAATTCGCATGTTCCATGCCACTGTCATTGATCACGATTATCCCTTCGTGAATCATTATTTCTATTTCCTTTGTCAAAGAACGACAATTCTCAATGCTATGCCCTTGGACTTTAGAGTGATACATGCATCGTACAGCGGGATCAAAGCCTTTTGCATATGGGTTTGGAGTATAACCGAGGAGTGGCTCAATCAGGCCGGAACACTTTAACTTTTCAAACAAACTTGCATAAGATTCTCCGAAAGCATTCTCTTTTTCCAGTAATTTTTTTATTTTATATTCTGGCCTCAGTTGGAACCTTTTGCGGGCTGGTGGCTGATATGCTTGAGGAGGCGAACGAGACCTTTGTGGGAGCGGCGCGGACCATCGCGGGCCTTGAAGATGTGGAACATATGGTGGTGCAATGTGGACAAGATATCGGGGAAGTGATGGACGATTTCGGAGGTTCTGTGGAGAGAAGTAGCAGTTGGGAGGATTAAAAGGAGATCCACGGGGTCGATATGGAGGCTGAGGGCATTTAGCAAGAACAACCACTGGACCTTGTCGTTGGGGGGCTCAACAACATCTTTTTTGTTTATGGGAAGATTATCCTGAGCAACTTGTTCGCTCCATCTGAGCCAAAATTTCCTAAAACTTTCTTTAGGTTTCTTTTCTATCTGAGACATGGAGGAGTGATCTGTGACAATATCTGTATTGTTCTAAAAGTGTCGCACGAAATCCTGAGTCATGTCATCCCATGTATTCCACTTACCAACATCTTGATGATTATATCATTCCAAAGCTGCCCCAGTCAAGCTTTTGCTGAAATATGCCATTAACAAATCGTCTTTCTCGCCAACATTCCTCACTTCCTTGAAATATTCCCTCAGATGGACTACCGGACCTCCACACTCCTCATTCAAGTTGAACTTTGGTACTTTAAACCTTGTAAGCAGGCGGACGTCAGGGAGTGTACACAACTCTTGGTAAGACATGCTGCCTTGGTATCCCGTCCCTTGCACGTTCTTTAAAGACCGTTCTAAGTTATTCAGCCTCCCAGAACTTGGAGGAAGAGTGATGGAGATACTAGGGTGATTGGGAGATGCCAAAGTTTGGGTAAGGACAGCATCGTAGAAACCAGGTTGTGGCGGTGGTGGTGCCTTCCCAACCATCCAAGCTTGATACATGTTTGTTATGTGTTGTCTTAACATCTTTACCTCATCAGCCAAGCCAGTGTCCTATTCAACCAACCGCATTTGGGTACTGATATCAACTAACCCAATTTTGTTGTTATCTGTCATTGCCTTTTGACTTCTAGGTTATGGAGATGAGTCACTACCTCGGGAACCACAAACCAAATACCTTTCTGGATTTTGAAAATGAACAAAATGGGGGCATCCTATCAGCGTTAGGGCTTTTAACAGATAGGCAAACACACATTAAGGATGCAATGCACCGAAGCAGTTAACCATTTCTATTATGCATTTGTTTGGTTGCTTGTATCATCCTGGCTTTTCCTGTTTATGATTCCTCGCCTGTTTTTTTCTTTTTCTTTATTTATTTTTATATTTTTATTTTCTTTTTTTTATTATTTATTTTTTATTTTGGTTGTGGTCGAATCCTATGGAGATTGCTTACGCATTATGACCCCGCATGAATCAGACCGGGCATAGTTCTAGCCGGCTATAAAAATAAGTAGCAAGATATTTTGGGATTTTTTTAATTTTTCATGAAAACCAAATGCTTTGATCACAACACTTGACAGACTTAGAAGAAATTAACAGACTCTGACTTACAAATACTTTTTTTTTAAATCATCACTTTTTTCTCAAAAATTTCATAAAAATATCCGGTCTTGTCAATATGGCCTTTCAGCACTTCGAAGAAGATTTAAAGGCTGTGTTTGCTAACCGAATTTTTTTTTGGGAAATGACCAAAGGCAGTTGTTCTCGAAAAACGGCCTTCCGGTGTCCTTTTGGGGACATTTGGCTATTTTGGATAAGAATGACATTACCTTTACTTATGGAAAAACAACGACATTTATTTATCCTATTTTATTTTATTTTCCTTTTTTTTTGTTAAAATTTTTTTTCAGAATAGTTGAGCCCGATGGGGGTTGCTTACGTATTTCACATCCAGCGAGAATCAAACTTACGTAGTTCTAGCCATTTCGACCAATTAGTTTTCTAAAAACAAAACAAACATTTATAGCAAAATTCTTTTTTTTTTTTGAAATTTTGGCAGAGTCTCGTCATTTTTGGACACTGTTTTTCAAAACAAGTAGTTTATTATATATTTTTTCCATTTTTCTCTCAACTTTCTTCCCATTTTTTAAAACCGGTCAACATGCAAATCCGAAGCAAATAAATGCACAAGTAGCAAGTAAGATGCATCAGGATGGTCTCTTTGTTTTTTGGTACGCCTGTCCTAGACAGACCCAACCCCTGTGTTGAGTCTCCAAAGTCAAATGCACGTGATGCAAACAAACGCTCCAACTAGGGATCTAGCATGAGGTTGAGTTATTCTAAGTTCAAAACCTAGGTATTTGTTCTAGACTTGTGTACTCGAGCGGACAACTCGAGTCGAGGAGGGGGCTATGTACCGGGAACCAAAAGGCCATCCGGCTTAGCAATTTGTCCGAGCCTCTTTCTTATTTTAAGGTATGACACTAACAGAATAGGGTGTCTCGACCAGCGAGCACATCCCCGGAGATGAGAAGAGAAGGGTTTCATAGCAGTTTATATACAATTCAGATAATATCAAAGCGGTAAAAAGCAGCATTTAACATATTAGGCCCAAACATGTAATAAAAATTAGATAATAAATAAAGCCAATATAACAATTATTCCGAGCTCGAATTTCTAACCCTGAACCAGTGGTTCTGGGCTAATAGTCCCCAGTAGAGTCGCTAGAACTATCACACCTCCTTTTTACCTACACCCCGGAAGGGTATAATAAAGGGAGTTTTTCCAATTAAAGGACAATCGAAAAGGGATTCATTTATCAAGGGATTCAGAGTCACCACTTGAGAGATTTATGGTGTCCCAAGTCACCGGTTTAAATCCCGAATCGAGGAAAGGGTTGACTCTGTTTAACAATCTTCGTACCAGAAATTCGAGCAAGCAATTCTGTTAACCGAGGAATAGGTGTTAAGCATTCCCGAGTTGTGTGGTTCTGGCACGGTCGCTCAACTGTTATATTCAGCTTAATTATTATGATTTTTATACATTCTGAACCTATAAGCCATTTTAGATTATTTATCGCTTTTAATTAATTTTAAGGAATGTTGAACGTTGTTTAAAACATGTCTTTGGCTTGCGTCACATGAAATGCACCCACAATCCGAAACACATTTTATTCAACGTTTTGGGATTTGAATTTGGGTCACATTAAAGGCACACCCAAATTTAGGAAGGTATATTTATTAAAATGTGAGCCTAAAACAAACAACGCGTGGATAACTTTGCGGGAGACCATGAAAATTCGCTAAATGGCACGTCTCGATTTCTAAGTAATTTTAATGAAGTAATTAAAGAGGGCTACGCAATTCGTAATTTTATTTGGCGCGGCACACCTCAAATTATTTTAAGGATATCCTAAAATGAACTATTATTTTCTACTAATGATTGTCTCTGAAACAACTTAATTAATTAGCGCTACAAATTAATTATTATTGAAAGCGTTAAAAGGTTCAGGCCTCGAGATCAAGTCCAAATTTAAACAAGGGGAGCTCCATTATTGAAAATCCCTTTAATTCAAATTTACTACCTAACTTGAAAGGCCCGAGCTTGCATTAAAATAACAATTTTAAATATGAATTAATCTCTCAGCACCTTGGGCCTCGAAACAAGCCCCGAAATGTGAAATTTGGTCATGGTTTATATGAAATTGCCCAGTCGTGGGCCTCTGCGCAGGCCCAAATCAAAAGCAGACTGTAAATGAGGACTCAGCGATCTAATCCCAGGTCAAACCATCACTTAGCACACATGAACTAATTCAAATTATTTGGGCTTCTGATTATGCCAATAGGCCCAAATCTCATTTAAACAAAAGGGTACTGCTTTGGCTTATGAACAAGCCCAAATCTGATATTAAGTTTTGGCTTTGGGCGGGTAAACAATTTTGTAAAGCAAATGCACAATTTATTCACATCGAAGGCATGCTGACTTTAAAATGCAAATGTCTCCTACAATTTCAGCCTATTTTGCACATTGATAAACAATATACTCGATCTGAAATTTTAACAGCCTTTTAGTTCCAATTCATACACCTTAAAATAACTTAGCTATGGACTGAAAATAAAAGTGACTACTGAAGTTATCAATTCGTTTCTGAACCATTTAACAAACATATGATGTAGCTATTACGTTCGACAAACATATGATGAACAACCACAAGCATATAATGAGTAAACTAAGGCAAATATTATGTTTGAACTACATGACATGTTTAGTTTTATATGAGTATGACTACACATGATAATTTTGAACCTCAAACTAACATAATAGTAACACTGGAACTAACTAACTTACAACTAATATTACACTCATACAAGTCTGGAAAATAGTTCATACAGTCCAATTAATACAAATTAATGTATTGTTCAAATAAACACAAATACTTTATGCCTTAAGGCTAAAATAGAACATGACACTTAGATCAAATCAAATAATATTTTATCATTTATCTTCCAAATCAGTCCTACATTGATTCTTCACACGTCATATGAGACCAAAGGAGTACCTAGTAATTGAGGCAAAGTAAGAAGAATGAGAAGTCAGCAGCAGGAAGCAGCAATCAACAGAATCCAGTAACACAGTTTCAACAATCCAGCAATGAAACCAACTCCAAAACTTCGATGGAACAGTGAACAACCCACAGACGCTTCAAGATTTTACTCTAATCCAATTAAACCTCAGGAGAAGTTATTGTTTTCAGAATTGAAGAGAATCAGAAATCACCGAATAAGTTCAATCAAACAGATGAATTTCAGTATTTCCAGTTGTTTCCAGTTTTCTTATTTTTCTATTATTTCTGTCGCTCAAATTAATCCTCAAATCTTTCCCCTCTTAGTGTCTGTCAGTGCATATGAGTGTATATAAGGATGTATATCAGAATCCTTTTTCAACTCAATGCTCTCAAGGTTCTTTGAATTTTTTTTTCAATGCCCTCACTCTATTTTTGTCTGTCTCCCCCCTCTTAATCTCTCATGTCTTCCCCTTTTTATATATCTTCCCTTTTTCTTTTATAGGTATTTTTAATCTTTTATTCCTTTTCCTGTTCTTTTCCAGGCTGTGTACCCCCTTGCACATGCCTTCCCTTAACCCTTTAATTATGACCCCCATGTTACTCACTTTCCAACTCCTAAAGGCATTCAAACAGCCATAACAATCCCATTTTTTTATTAATTTAATACATTAGCTTAGTAGTGCACTAACATTTAGTATTGGCAGACCACTCAGTTTTCAAAATTCTTAGGTTCCAACTCCCCAAACGAACCCCCTAAGACCCCTATTATTTAACCTTAAACCCCACATGAGTTATGATTCGAAGCTGAACCAATGCTCTAATGCGATTTGGACGGGTTGTTCTTTGTCAATTGACTCAGATACATCCCAACTCCAAACGATATACTTAGTTAACAATTGCAAAAATCTGAAATGGTCTAACAGATCAACAAGCTAACTGAATCAATAATTAATTGACTAGATTTAACGAATCAAAACTAATTACCAAACCAAAATAAATTAATATGAATGAAAATCAATCCGAGAAAACAAAAATATCAAAGGGGTCGAGAAAAATGAGATGAAGCAGAAAAAATAGAAAATGGAGAAAAGAAAAATGAAAGCTAAATAAAATCCAAAAAAGAATGGGGAATACCTAAAATGGAAGGCAAGTGCTTGGCTTGAACAAGTCTTCGGCACCCTTCGATTTTGGTCGAAATAGGTTTTAATCATGTGTTCTCAAATGAAAACACATGAACAAAACCTATTCCGACTTCAAATCTTCAAAACAGGCAACCGATTTTAAGTTTTGGAAACTCAGGGTTCGTCTGTTGATCTAATATTCGAGGGATTTGGGTAAGTTTCGAAGGAAACTGATTTGTGATTGGGGATGAGGAGGTGAAGACGAGGCTAGGGTTTTAATTTGGTGGTCATCGGAGCCGCCGCCGCCGCCGCCGCCGGAGAACGGTGGAAAGGGTGGCGGCTGTCTCTAGGGTTTGGGGATTTAAGAGAGATGAGAATGATCTTGGGGGGGGGNAGAGCCGTTGGATGAAAGAGATCCAACGGCTATGATCAATTCTCTTAGTGAAACGGAGTCGTTTAGTTAGAGTATATGCTGGATCGGTTCGGGGTGGGTATTGGGTAAGGGATTTGTGGTCGTTCGATGAAATTGGTTCAACAGTCCTGATCCGATCTCGTCCAAACGACATCATTTGGTCTTATCTTGGGGGGGATCGGGTAGGGAAATGGGTACTGGGCCGGTTTTTGCATGGGTTGGACGGGTCCTGGGTGTGTTTGGTTTGGGCTGGCTCAAGCTTGGCCCAAATACAGCCCCCTTCTTTTTTTAGTTTTATTTCTATTTCTTTTTCTTTTCCAATTTCTCTTAAATTAGACGAAAATAAAATCCTACACTAATTCTTAGTTACTTTATCAGTTTGACACTAATTAACTTTAAATAATAATTATCAACATCAATTAAATACTAAATTGGAAGAAAACACAAAATTTGACATTAATAACTAAAAATACAAAACTACATTATTTTTGTGATTTTTCCATTTTTTTAAATAAAAATACTTAGTTATTAATTAATTTCAAAACGTCTAATTAAATTCTAAATACAATTGCAACGTATTTTTGTATTTTTTATTAATAAACATGCACACACAAATGCAAACAATAACTAAAAAAATATCACGAAAATTCACAAAAATTGCACACAATAAAAAAATTATTTTATTTTGAATTCTTTGGGAGTAATTCGTGTGAGGCAAAAATCACGTAATCACAGGAGTATGTTCTTTGATGGAGCTGCAAATTTCAAAGGAGTAGGCATTGGAGCGGTTTTGGTATAAAAAACAGCTCAACATTATCCGGTATCTGCTAAACTCAGATTTTCCTGCACTAACAACATGGCGGAGTATGAGGCCTGCATACTAGGACTCAACATGGCAATTGACATGAATATTCAGGAGCTGCTGGTAATTACTGATTCAGATTTGCTTGTGCACCAGGTACAAGGAGAGTGGGCCACCAAGAATTCCAAGATATTTCCATATCTGCACCATGTGCAGGAATTGAGAAAGAGGTTTACAAAGATACAGTTTCGGCATGTACCCAGAATTCAGAATGAGTTTGCCAATGCATTGTCCACCTTGTCATCTATGATACAACATCCGGACAAGAATTTCATTGATCTCATCCCAATAAGAATCCATAATCAACCGCCTTACTGTGCTTATGTCGAGGAAGAGATAGATGGAAAGCCTTGGTTCCATGACATCAGGGAGTATTTGGCGAAAGGAGAATATTCGGAGCATGCAAACCACACCCTGAAATGCACACTTCGGAGATTGTCCAATCAGTTCTTCCACAGTGAAGGAAACTTGTACAGAAGAACTCCTGATTTGGGATTACTAAGATGTGTCTACGCAAAAGAATCTTCTAAACTACTTAAGGAGATATATGTTGGGACCTGCGGCGCGCATATGAATGGTTTGGTCTTGGCCAAGAAAATACTTAGGGCCGGTTACTTTTGGATGACCATGGAGACAGATTGCGTCCAGTATGTCCGCAAATGCTACCAATGTCAAGTGCATGCCGATATGATAAAAGTGCCACCGAATGAACTCAATGTGATAAGCTCAGTGGAATGGATGTCATCGGTCCGATCGATCCCACTGCTTCAAATGGGTACAGGCTTATTCTATTAGCCGTTGATTACTTCACAAAATGGGTAGAGGTTGCATCTTGCAAAGTTGTGACCAAGAAAGTCATCGCGGATTTTGTCAAAGATCGTATTGTTTGCCGATTCGGAGTTCCCGAGTCTATTGTTACTGATAATGCTTCCAATCTCAACAGTGATCTGATGAAAGCCATGTGTGAAACTTTCCAAAACAAGCACAAGAATTCCACAGCATATAGACCTCAGAGGAATGGAACCGTAGAAGCCACCAACAAAAACATCAAGAAGATACTAAGGAAGATGGTAGAAAACCACAAACAATGGCACGAGAAGCTACCCTTTGCTCTGTTGGGATACCACACCACGGTTCGCACATCAACCGGGGCAACTCCCTACATGCTAGTTTATGGTACCGAAGTTGTCATCCCAACCGAGGTAGAGATTCCTTCTTTAAGAATCATACAGGAGGCTAAACTCAGCGATGTAGAATGGATAAGGAACCGCTATGAACAATTAGCCCTAATCGATAGAAAGAGGATGAATGCAGTATGTCACGGTCAACTTTATCAGAACTGAATGTCCAAAGCCTTCAACAAAAGGGCCAAACCGAGATAATTTGCACCACGACAGCTGGTGCTGAAGAAGATCTTCCTACATCAAGATGAAGCCAAAGGGAAATTCTCTCCCAACTGGCAAGGTCCTTACATGGTTCATAGGGTGCTAACAGGAGGAGCACTCATACTTGCAGAAATGAACAGAGAAATTTGGCTAAAACCAATCAATTCAGACACAGTCAAAAAATATTATGCTTAGACTATTTGCATTTACTCATCTGATGTAATTGAACTATGCTTGACCTGATTCCCGTTTAAGAGGGGATACGTAGGAAACCTTATGGGTTCGGTCATATCATAATAAAATTTCTATTTTCCCCAAAATCAGAAACTAGTCAGAATTTTGAGGAGGACCCTCAAAATTCAAGAGCAAGTCCAGCCAACGCCAACATATGTCAGACAGTTAAAAATCAGTTAAGAAACTAGGGCTGAATATTGAGAAGGATTCTCAAAATTCCAAAAAAGTTTCAACAATGGTCGTTACCTGTAAACAGCCGAAAGATCATCTACCAAAATGGGGCAGAATTTTGAGGAGGACCCTCAAAATTCTAACATAAAAAGCTACAGTGTCTCTGAAATGTGTCACAGTCACTAATTCATCTAAAATTACTCTATATTTCAATATGTTTCTAAATAACTCTATTTTAATCAATAATTTTATGTTTTCGAAAACTCTATTTTCGTAACAGCCAGGTGTTACCTAGGGAAACTCAAATGAGGCCTCCAAAACGGAGCAAAGCAAGGCCAGCGAACAGAAGCACGAACCAACCTCCCCTCACAAAACTTACAATTTTTTTTACTGCAGGCACATCTGACGTAGGAATAGCATCCACAAATACATACACGTAACAAGATCACTATCAATCGGGCCATCAGACACCGAACATATCTCCAGCTAAGAAACATTCTACTTTCATTTGCTATTTGTTCTTTACATGAGGCTAATCCCTGCCTCCATATTTGCATGAGACTAATTCCCATCTCCATACTTGCATGAGGCTAATACTTGCCTCCATATTTGCATGAGGCTAATCCTGGCCTCCATATTTGCATGAGGCTAATCCCTTCCTCCATATATGCATGAGGCTAATCTCTACCTCCATACTTGTATGAGGCTAATCCTTGCCTCCATATTTTCATGAAGCTAATCCTTGCCTCCACATCTACATGAGTCTAATCCCTGCCTCCATATCTGCATAAGGCTAATCCCTGCCTTTGTGCTTGCCTGAGGCTAATCCCTGCCTCCACATCTGCATGAGGCTAATCCCTGACTCCACATCTACACGAGGCAAATCCTTGCCTCCACATCTGCACGAGGCTAATCCCTGCCTCCATATCTGTATGAGGCTAATCCCTGCCTCCATACTTGCATGAGGCTAATACGTGCCTCCGCGCTTGCGTGAGGCTAATCCCTGCCTCCACATTCGCATGAGGCTAAACTCTGCATCCGTGCTTGCATGAGGATAATCCTTGCCCCCATATTTGCATGAGGATAATCCTTGCCTCCATATTTGCATGAGGCTAATCCCTACCTTCGTACTTGCATGAGGCTAATCCTGCCTCCACACTTGCATGGGACTAAGCATTATCCCTCCTTGAACAAATGTTGCTATATTCCAATACTATCTATTTGCTCTTCTGTCGGGCTAAGCTCTACTCTTCATTTCACAAGACTAAGCCTTGTCTTGTTAACATCATACTATTGCATCTCATAGGCTGAAATATCGCCAATAAATCCAAAGGTGTCATAGTCTAAAGGCATCATCCTCAGAGCTGGAAGACATCATGCCATGACCTGAGGATATCTCAAATTTGCATATCATTATTCAAATGCGTCATGGTTTGGAGGCACCATTTGCATGGCCTAAGAACATCATTTCATGGCCTGCGAATCCCTCACCAAACAATTCATGGCCCAGGACATCATGATTTGAGGATGGCATCCTTAAACCGTCCGAAGACATCTTTCATGATCCAACGGGAATCTGCATTATGTTTAAATTTTTGCACGAATGTGTAGGTGACCAGTAAGCAACCGCTATCCTAGCAGGAGCAACCTTGCTCCAGTTCCTTCAACTATCTCAAACTTGACTGACCACTCATACATCCATTCCAAAATCTCGTATCCGTCCTTGTAATGACTTCATCGGTATATTCCTCCAATGAATCCAGAACAGCACGTGGCCTGATTCCTGTAAAACCGGGGATGTGTAGACAACTCAAAGATGAGAGTCCGGCCTCTATCTTTCAAAACATCCTATCTGGTCAAAATTGGCCATCATTTCTTTACCCGAAAACTCTTTCATCCATCCCAGGTAAAGAGGGGCAGCTGTTGATACCCAATTTTTCCCATAATATTTTCAAAACTATGCTTTGGCATCAATTAGCATTTTTATATAATTTCTGCATTTTAAAAATATTTTAACTAATTTTTCCCAACATTTTATTTATAAAATAATCACTAATTGCATCACAAATAATTTTATAATAATTTTTATGGCTTAATTTTATCATTTGCATTTGTACTAAGTTTCAATTATTGCACAAATAGCCACATTTGTATTTGTAGGATATACTTGCAATTACTTTGCAATTATAACCCGTACATTTATTATTACATTATTTAACTAGAAATAGACTTTTAAATTTTTAAAATATTAAGTAATTATTTTAAAATATTTCCAAGCATAAAAATCATTTTTTATAGCCTATTAGTTATTTTCTAAAAATTATTTTATCAATTAAATAGGGTATTTAACAAATATCCCCCTTATTTTCAAATTTAGCCTAAATACCTAGCCCAATTTTAACCCCAATTTCAAATTAAACCAAGGCCCAAAATCTACCCAGCCCAAACCCGTTATCTACCCGACCCACTTCTTGCTAAATCCTAGCCGTTGATCATTTTGATCAACGGTCCAGATCCCCCTTACCTAAATTAAACCATAATGACCTCCCCACAGACCCCTCATTTCCTCCCCTCTCACCGCCATCATCTGTTCCTCTCTTCTCTCAAATGCTCTCAAAAACCTAACCCTAACTCACCCTTACCTTCTGTCGTTCATGGTGGTTTCTCACCGCCATCCGACTTCTAATGGCCTCTCCTATGCTGGTATTGCCATCTATAAGGTCCTCGAGGGACCAGGGTCAGTCCACTTACACCTATGGCCCTTTCTTACCTGTTTCAGGCTGTTCTGGTTCGATTTCGAGTAAGATCTTCCTATTTCGCTTTAAACCTTTGGATTTCTAAGCCTACTTCTTCAACTCTGTGTTTCCCTTCTCGAAACCCTAATTCCTTCCTTTGAACTTCTCAGATCTGTACAGATCTTAGATGGTTTGGACTTATTTCACCAATTTTTATGAAAGCCTTCAGATTTTCAAATGGTTTTTCCATTTTTTCTAAACTAGGGTTTCTCGAAAATTTCTTTCTCCAAAAAGTTTGATAATTTTGAGTGTTTAATCTTCTATTTCTTATGTTTTAAACGATTTCGTAAAGTTTGCTTAAACCCTAACTCGTTCATGCTAAAAACCCTAATTTTTTGACATTTTGTTTGGAAATTGAGTTAGTTTGAGTTACTTGTGCACCGATTTCGTTCTATGCTTTGGTTCCTGTAATTTTTCTTTAGCTTAATTCGATGCCTTCTGATTTTTTATCCTAATGTGCCTCTATTAAGGTTCCTGGTTCAATTCCCTATTGATTCTATATGTCTATATTCATTCTGGCTCTTCATGGTAAACCTATATTTCTCTCCTTAAATCAGTGATTGATTTGGATTCTTGATTTGTCAATTTGTTTCGTTAAGACCTATGTGTGGAGCCCTGACTATTCCTTTCTTGCCTTATTTGAATTTTCTGCGATACTTGTTGATTCTTTACACTAAAACCTTGTCTATTTTATTTTGAAGTTCTTTATTTTTGGTTTGATTTGAATCTCTTTCCTTAATAAGGCCTCTGATTCTTATTTCTTTACTCAGTCTAATTGAACCTCTTGTCTTAATTAGTTCATGTCATTACCGTTGGCTAATTCTCCTTAACTAAAGGAGAAGACTATGCAGAATATTTGTGTGATTGATTCTGAAATTTCTTAATTGCTGATTATTGATTATTTTACCTTATTTGCCCTACTCCTGAACTAATATGTAAACCCTCTTTATTTTAACTAACGACACGGACACTAGTTCAAAAACCACTAATTTTACACTCTGAAAAGCTCTTTCTGCTCTCTCTACTACTTGTGATCTTTGTTATTCTAGTCGGCTTCAAGCCAAGGCTGGAATAGTGCAACATCTGTCTTATATCTTGTGTTTTCTTTATCTAACTGGTATGCTTCTGATTAAATTTTAGAATCCAAACATATGTGTTTATTTACTGCCTTAGTTCATCAATCCTAAGTTCATTCCTGCTTCTGTTTACTACTTACCTAGCATGCCAAATACTGCCTTATTCAAATATGTAATTAGCATGTCTCTACTTTACTTGTCTGCTCACTATCTTGTTTAACATGTCTTACATGTGTAATTAGCCTGTTTGACTGACTACTGTTCATCTAGCATGCCTAAACTTTTCTTTTGTGTAATCAACATGCTTACACTTGTTAATACTTGCCTAGCATGTCCATTTGAGTCTCTACCTGTTCTTCCTTACTCCTGCTAAGTTATCTAATCTCCCTAGAGTGACTCTAGTTGTGTTGTTTATATGTCCTCAACAAGTTTCTGTTGTGATCTTTGCTCCATGTTTCAATGACCTGCATTCTATCTAGCCTATTAGTTATGTAGCACCTCTTTAGAACTCTATGCACCCTATTGTTTATGTGCTCCATTAAGGTGTATTCTATGTGTCCCCAACCCTTCTTTCCTTGTGCGGAAACTGTTTGCCAAAGTATTTTCTAAAGTTGTTTGTTCTGTGCCTTGTGTTCTGATTGCAAAATTGTTTTTCATACTTTCCTCAAACTGTCTTTACCTCTAAACTAGTACTGGTTTCAGAGAATCTCTTCAATCCTAAGACTCTTCTTTACCAAAAACTCTTTCAAATCATGTCAAACACTCTCACTTATTCTTAGGTTATTAAGTTTTTCCCCTCTGGTATGTGTACTGCTTAGAGGTCCATGAGACCTTTCCAAACTCTGGCATATCAGGCCGGCATTTTTGCACTACACACAATCAGTCTTTATTTGAGAAAGTCTGGGTGTGAGCACTGCCCAGGATCCTTGAGATCTTTAGGGAACTCTGTCATACCTGGGCATGAATTGGGCTATGAAATCTTTGGAATTTGAGACTAGTGAAGGCCTGGTACACAAGAATTTTCTTTGGGCCTACTTCACACTCCATATAGCTTAATTTCTATTCTATTTATGTAATTTTTATTCAATCATTGGTTTGTAATAATTATTTGTAAACATATATTGGGGTGACTAGTGAAAAGGGAGGGTAGTTGTATATTGTGGGTAAAGATGGGTCGATAACATGCCTATAGGGTTTATTTCATCCAAAATGTGTTTGTTAGATAACATGCATATATGGTTCGTTTTGTTTAAGTGTGTTTGTTAGATAACATGCCTATAGGGATTTCACTTTGGTCAATTAAATTCTACTTGCTTCACCTTAAATATAATTAGACATCATAAAAGTCAGCTTTAAGCATAGAAATCATGCCTATAGGATTTAAAATCAGCCTTAATCGTAGAAATCATGCCTATAGGATCTAAACCAGTTTAATTAGAAATCATGCCTATAGGTGTTGAATCAATTAATCAATTACCTTACTCGTTTCTTTAATAGTCCTCAACAATGTGTTAATTAGTTAATAGAAAGCATGCCTATAGGATAAAGGACTTCAAAAAATGTCTTTTTCGGAAATATGACTGCATATACGCACTTAGGCAAGCCTTAGGGCATTAAAATTAAAACCAGCGCTGTCTAATTATCCAGGTTTAACAAACCATAAAACCAATAGGCAAACTGACTAGGATCCTGCTACTTCCCTAAAAAAAAGAAAAGTTGCATGTTCTGTTTTTTGTGATATCATGTTCTTAGGATTTCGGAACTTCTTTTGAAAAAGCTATGTCTCAGACGTGCTGTTCGACTGCCTATATACATGCGGAGGTAAAATTTGAGCCTTCTAAGTGTCTGTCCTTATTTGTTTGTTCTATATGTTATTTTCCTGTCGCCTAGATTTTTGCCTTTTTTATAAACCTTAGGTTGTCTAGAACTGTCCAGATTTAGGAGGTCCCAAATTCCTCCAGGACCATAAGAAAAGGGACGGGTAGTAGCACGCTTAGAGGTCGTTAATTAAACTCGCTCATATACCATTAAGAGGTGGGTAATGGGTAGTAAAAGGATATGATGGTTGCGCGCTAATGTCACGTGTAGCCCCTCATTGAGTAGTGATTATCGGGCATTGCATGGGTATGATCATGTAGGCTAATCAACCTAGGACTCCCCTTTCCCAATTCCATATGTGTTTAAATAAACTTTCTTCTCTTCACATATACATGTGCAAGTTGTTCAAATCTCCCTCTTGCTCTCACTACCTGAATCGTACATGTATTTAGAATGTAAAAACATACCTTTATATGCAAATATGTGTTGAAACTGTTTACTTGATCAAATTGACTGATTCATATAACTTCAGTCGGGACCCACCATTGTGGACCGCGAAGGGTGCCTAACACCTTCCCATCAAGGTTATTTTAAGCCCTTACCCTAATCTCTGGTAATGCAACTAGTTACATGAGTTGATTACTTTAGGTTCCCTAATGCACCATAATCAGTTAGGTGGCGACTCTTCAAAACACACAATTCCCAAAAGGAAATGAGTCGATTCCCCCATGAATGTCGAAACCCGGACTTTCTCCGCGGAGAGGAAAAAAAGGGGTGCGATAGTTAGTTTTATAGTTCGTACCTCAATTTGATCGATCGACGTGTGGAGGAGAGTGGCCATGTTCCCTTCTTTGATTATGCTTTTAGTGGCCGCTGCCAGTTTGGCAAGGTCGTTTGCTTCGATATTGTATGCTCTACGGATTTGGTCGAGCTGGCATTCGTCGAACTTGGGAAACAACTTACGGATCTCGGCTTGGTACTTTTGCATTCGTTGTTCCTTGATTTGGAAAGTCCCTGTAACTTGATTGAAGACGAGTTGAGATTCGCACCGTAGGACGACTCGCTTCGCTCCATACTTGAGTGCTAACTTTATCCCTGCAATCACGGCCTTGTATTCGACTTTGTTGTTAGTCATATTTGGGCATCTTATGGACTGGAGAATTACTTCGCCTGTTAGGACCTCGAGCATGAGTCCCAGTCCCGATCCCGATGCGTTAGAGGTGCCATCGGTATACAAAACCCATAGGTCTTGCATTTTGGGGGAAGTACGGGCGACTTCCTTTTCGACTTCAGGCATTATTTTTGTGCTAAAGTTGGCGAGCACTTGAGACTTTATCGCCATTCGCGGCTGATAGGTTATACCATGCTCGCTCAATTCTATGGCCCATTCGGCCAATCTTCCCAACAGCTCGGGTTTATGCGGAATACTTCTCAGGGGAAAGGTTCTGACTACCCAGATGGGGTGGCACTGGAAATAGGGTCTAAGCTTTCGTGAAACTACGACCAAAGCCAGGGCCAGCTTCTCAAGGTGTGGATACCTCATCTCGGCATCAACCAGAGTTTTGCTAATATAGTAAATGGGAGATTGTGTGCCTTTTTTTCTCGAACTAGGACCGCACTCACGGCCACATCGAACACGGCCAGGTAGATAAGTAGTCGTTCCCTAGGTTCCGCCTTAGCAAGCAATGGGGGTGAAGATAGGTACGCCTTTAACTCTTTTAAGGCTTCGACACACTCGTAGTTGGAGTCCATTTTCTTTCTTGAGTACGCCAAAAAATTTATGGAATCTGTCGGAGGACCGTGCGATGAATCTCGACAGGGCGGTTATGTAGCCGGTCAGCTTTTGTACTTGTTTCTTACTAGTTAGGTTCTCCGGTATTCCTTCTATGGTTTTGATTTGGTCGGGGTTAACTTCGATGCCCCGTTGTGATATCAAGAAACTGAGGAACTTTCCCGAGGTTACGCCTGAGGTGCATTTTTTGGGGTTCAATTTCATACCGTATCATCTGAGTATGTCGAAGGCTCTTTCAAGTTCTCGATATGATCCTCTTTCCTTTTTGGCTTGACCAACATGTCATCAATGTATACTTCCATGGTTTTGCCGAGCTGGTATTTGAATATTTTTGTCACCAACCTCTGATATGTCGCCCCGCATTTTTCAGTCCGAAAGGCATCACTCTATAGCAGTACGTCCCCTGGTGAGTGATGAAAGTGGTCTTCTCTTGGCCTTCCTCCTCTATGAGGATCTGGTTGTAGCCTGAGTAAGCGTCCAAAAAGCTTAATAGATCATGCCCGGCTGTTGCATTAATGAGTTGGTCAATATGGGGTAGTGGGAATAAGTCTTTTGGGCAGGCCTTATTCAGATCTGTGAAGTATACGCAAATCCACCACTTCCCGTTCTTATTTTTCACCATGACCACGTTAGCGACCCATTAAGTATACTCTGATTCTCTGATAGAGCCATTTTCCAGCAGTTCTTCAACCTCCTCGTGGACTGCATAATTTATTGCGGAGTTGAATTTCAGCCTAACTTGCCTCACTGGGGGGTAAAATGGGTCGACGTTAAACTTGTGTGTTTCTATCTCTTTTGGGATACCCAGCATATCTGCGCGGGAAAAGGCAAACAAGTCTGCGTTGTTAGAAAAAAATTGATAGAATTTACTTGGTTCCTGAAGTTTGTAGCCGACGTAGGCCTTTTGCTGTGTTTGTCTTTGTCGAGTTGTACGGGATCAAGATCCTCTACGGTCGACCCAGTGGCTTTTACGATTTCGAGGTCCCTGATGACGTCTTTTCCTTCGTCATCACCTGACCCCGACCATGTAAATTGATATGCGGCCTTTGCTTTACCTTTTATTTTTTGGGTGTCGGTGCAGTCTTGTGCAATGCGGTAGCATTCACGGGCAGTGTGTTGCTCTCCTCAGATACTGAATTGCCCCTAAGGGGTAGGAATTTGATGACTTGATATAAGATGGAGGGGACGGCTTTCACGGCATGTACCTAGGGGCGACTTATAATGGCGTTGTACGTCGTATCTTGATCCATGATGTGGAACGTAGTCTCCAAGGTGACGCCACTGGCCAGGACGGGTAGCATAATTTCTCCAGATGTCCTCTCAACTACATTGTTAAAACCCGTTAGTGTAATGCAGTGTGGCACTATCCTATCCACAAGCTTCATTTGTGCGGGAACTCGAGGGTGGACAATACACGAGCTCCCATCATCGAACATAATACGATTTACGTTAGTATCTAAGATGCGTAAAGTAATAACAATGGTGTCATAATGAGTAAAGAACAAAATGTAGTTATCCGACTTATCAAAGATGATGCTCTTTTTGAGTTCGTCGTACCGTTCATAAGTAATTGGCCATTTCAACTTGTGGGTGATCGTAAATTTTACGTTATTGATTGACGCGCCGCCACCTCCTTCGATGATCATTTGGATGGTTCAAGTTGGGGAGGGTGGTTTAGGTAGACCCTGATTCTATTCGCGTCCTCGAGCGAAGTTTGTCTTTCCTCGATCGCTCAAAACTTCCTTCAGATGTCCTTGGTGAAGCATGTTCATGACCTCTTGCCTACGGGCGATGCAGTCCTCAGTTTTATGTCCATGTTCCTGATGGAACCCGAATAGGGCATTTGACTTTCTGTTGTTTGGGTCGGACTTCATTTTCTACAGCCATTTTATGTTTGGATCGAGCTTCTCCAGGGCGTAGACTATTTCTGCGGGAGAAATATAGAAATTGTGTGCAAATAGGAGTGGAGGCATACCTCTTTTGCTTCGGTGAGTCCTTGTTGGCGACCTAGATGGTCAGTCGCCATGACGGGGAGGTAGCATGATTGCGACTGTGACATATGTTAATATCTTTCACGGTTGAGTCGCGGGCCTGCATGGTCCTTTCTGTTATCATTTCTTCAGCCTCTCCTGTGCTTCGTTTGGACTGAGGTAGCCGGTGAGTTGGCCCGTTGAGGTCGTCCTCGTCAGCTCGCATTTCGGCGTAGCAAGCATTGTGCATCTCTTCCCAAGTGGTTGGAGGATATTTCATTAGTCGGCTTAACAATTTTCTGGTCGCCCTCTAATCGTTCCTATTTAACCCGTTCTGGAAAGCTGCTACTTCCATTCCCTCTAATACATTTGGTAAGGTCATCCTCACATGGTTGAATCGAGCGAGGAAATCTCTTAGTCCTTCACCGGGTATTTTTTTAATGGAAAATATGTCATTCACCCTCGCCTCCGCTTTCTTAGCCCCTGCATGGGCAGTCACAAACTTGTCGGCCATTTCTTCGAATGTTTTAATTGAGCGTGTAGACAGCTATGAATACCAAGTTAGTGCTCCTTCGGTGAGGGTTTTGTCAAACTTCTTTAGTAATATGGAAGACATTTGTTCTTTGGCGAGGTCATTACCTTTTACTGCGGTGACATAGTAGGTCACATGTTCCTCAGGGCCCGTCGTGCCATCGTATATTTTCAAGTACGACGGCATTTTGAAGGTTTTAGTTATGGCGTGTGGTGCAGCTTCTTCACAGTATGGTTGCTCAACGAATCGGGCCGCGTCCCTTTTTGGTAAGAGTTTTGGAGCGCCTAGTATTTGTCTACCCTTTCTTGATGCTCTTTCATTTGGTCACGGAGCATTTTGTACTCGTTTTCCATCTCCTCCATCTTTCTCAAAATGGTTGTGAGGATGTCGTTACCTGCATCACTAACATTGTGAGTAATACCTGTCACAAGAGAAGGGTCGTACTGCTCGTCTGTCACTGGTGTGGCATACTCTTGCAGTTTCTCTGTTCGTCCTTTGGGCGGGCTTGTCGAGAATGTTGGTCAGCATTTTATCAACCACGCCTCGAGCAACCTTTTCACTGCTAATGGTGCATTTTCCATTGTGGATGTAGAGGCTCTTTTATCGTGTGAAGTTGTGATGCTGCCATGAGGGGGGGCGAGTTGTTACGCCAGGGAGATGTAATCGGTGTTACGTTCTTACCCTCTGTTTCACCGACTTCGTTGATGGTGTTAAGGAGATTAGCGGTGACGTCGGCTATCGCCTTCCGCTTTTCCTCTCCATTATCTGCCATGTTAGATTTGTGTGCAAAAGGAAATGTTGTGTTTTTTGCGTTTTTTTTGTTATAGAGCTAGAGAAAACTAAAATTTTAACTAGAAGATTCCCACAGACGGCGCCAAATTATTTGATCAAAAAGTATAAAACTTTGTTAAACTAATTAAGTAAAAAGATAAAGGGGCTAATCCTAGTTAAAGATAATAACCTTAGATCTAAAACAAGTCTATGAGAATAACGTGAGGGCCGTGTGAAAATGGATTTAATGCAACATAATTCAATGTTATGGTTACTAAATGAAAGAAGATAATGCTAAACAATTAATACAATGAATGGCAATAAATATAAATAATGGAGAAGATTCACCCTATATTGAATGAGGTGGATGATTCCTCCCTCAAACAATGATGAGTGACAAGAAGCTTATAAGAATATTGAAGACTTTATTTGTATATGGGAAATGACAAGGAATAATCCAAAATGACCAATCTCCTTTTCCAAAGAAGCTTATTAGAAATATGTTCTTTGTATTTATATAGAGAGTTCACTTTTCAAAAGTGTTCTTATCATATGGAGTATTAAATGTCTTTTGTCTTATCTCTCCTACTATTTATATGGGATATTCCCAAAGAACCCTAAAAGGTATAACAGAAGGAATATTCAATAGAATATTCCCTTTGAAAGTTCCAAAGTTATACTAGCCGTTACTTTTGTCCATGCTGATCGACCTCGGCTCTGATGAGCCACTCAACGGCTTGTTCTATTGACTACTGATCGACCTCGGCCAAACTACCCATGGTAAGTTACAAATCTAACGATAATCGCCTCTTCGTGTTAAATTTCCTCGGTCGGCTTTTGACCCATACAATTATAAAATGGAACCTAATTTTAGTATAAGGATTTCATCGTAATAGACAATTTCCTTTTTTTCCCCTTCCACAGAAAAGAAGCGGCGCAATGGATTTTTCTTGTCAAATGAGAAAATAAGTCCTTGGGGCAATAGGGGATCCAAAATTTACAGGTCATAGGTGCTTATTTAACTTTAGTATAAATTTCCCATTCAAATTTCGTTATAATAGATGCTCGTGACCACTTTATAGAGTTCTCTTAAGTATTTATATAAGCATAGATAAAATTGTTTGGCACAAGTCAATGAGTGCAAGAAATTTAAAAATAGCCAGATTTACAATTGGTCGTTCAAAAATAGCACAATTTTAAAAGTAATCGAAATTTAGCCACTTTTTATGTAAAGATAAATCTGAGCGAAAACACTGTTCAAAACTCGAAAAATACTCCAGTATATTATGCTGGAGTTCCACTATAAGTATACTTGAACTCCAGCATATTATACTGGAGTTCCAGGATAGTATGCTGGAACTCCAGCATAACATGATGGAGTTCCAGTATAATATACTGGAGTTCCAGCAAGTATAATGGTCCAGTATAATATACTGGAGTTTGGAGCACCAGTGCTCCAGTTAAGGGTGTCTTGTGGGCCAGGCCCGGGCCTAAACGGGCCAAACGGGCCAAACGGGCCAGCCCAACGGTCCCGGACTTAGGCGGGCCAGTCTTTGGTGGTCCCGGGCTTCACGGGCTCAAGGGATGGAACCAGCCCACGACGGGCCTAAGCCCACATGGTCCCGGGCTAAATGGGTCGGGCCCACGGGCCCATATGGGCCTAACGGGCTTTTTCTTTCTGGGCTTTTTTTTAATTTAAGGCAATTTTTTGTAAACTGTATATGTATATACTAATATAAATTGCTTATACATGGCTATATAAATATATATAGTATATATATAATATGTATAGTATGTATATATAATATATATTAAAGTTTGCAGTTAAAAAGTAAAATAATAAAATAATAGTAAAACTAAATTATCATGCATAATAAATTAATAACAAAGTAAAATATTAAGCATAAAAACGTCTAATAATTTTAAAATAACACAAATTGTCGAAAAATCTTAAAAACGAATTTTCGGATAAAGCTCAAGACAATACTTTATATGCCTCCTTAAACTGCTTGTGCCAGACCCTGAACGAAAATTTAAGACTCGAGCACAGTTCTTGCACTTTAATATTTGGCCTTCTTCATTTTCTTCAAGTACCTCAAAATGTTGCGAAACAAATGAGCTCACTCTTTCCGAACGAGGCATGATTTAACTTGAGATTTGAGATTGAGACTTGAAGCATTGAAAATTGGAGATTGAGAGAATGAGAGAAATTTAGATTGAGAAATGAGTATTGAGTAAAGAAATGAAGAAGAGAAGGGGGGTATTTATAGTTTTAGAGAAGGTTAGTTTTGTTAATTGAAAAAATTTAAAAAAACAAATAGGCTATTTGTGCAATATGACCGTTAGCAACGGTCATTGGGGCCCTTCATTTGAAAATTTTAAATATATATATATATACACACACACTATATATATATATATATAGTATATTATAGCTTATATAGAATTGTAAGTTAAAAACAAAAAAATATTGCAAAGAGATATTCAAGGGAATGTCTTATAATTTTTATTTAAAAAAATGGCATATCTTTCTTAGTCTTACTCCCTCCAATAGAATGAGCACAACAAGGTACTAATACCACTATTAAAAGAAAAAATAACTAAAGAAGATGTGCCAAAGTACAAGTTACACCATAATCTGCATATTATCTCTAACAAATTTCATAAATCCTTCAAGGTTCGGAGAGGTTCTGTTGGTGGTGGCGGAAAAGAAGCTTATTCATCACCGCTTCTGGGTGAAGCAGCATCCTCCGCAAGTTCCGCTAATATTTCTTCATAAGGTTCGTCTATATCCGATTGTGATTCTGCAAGTCCAAAATTTCTTCTTTCCGAGCGGATCTAATCTCTAAAGAGTACTGATTTTTTCAAGCTCTCCCACATAGTCGCTCTATGATCACCTATTTGAAGTCTTGCTTGACTGAAAGCGCTCTCTGATGCCACTGTTGAAGCTTGAACACATAAAATATCCCGAGCCATCCTTGCAAGAACCGAAAAATATTTTTCTCTGGCCTTCCACCATTCCAAAAGATCAAAGGTGCCGTCTGGATTCTCCTTTTCATGGCCCTGCGACAAATAAACTTGAAGCTCATCTAGATGTGAAGTATCATCAATATTATCACCTTGAGAACCCCTAAACTCCATCCAAGAACTAAGTATTTTTAGGCCCGCAGGTCTTTTAGACGATTGTGAACTAGACGAAGTAGGAGTTGGAACATTTGGCCTAGCATTATCTAAGGCTTGTTGATAAGCATTATAAATTGTTTGAGTATTTATTTTAATTGAGGATTTTGCCTCTGCAAGTATATCAAATTCCTCATTTGAAAGATTTAAAGCCTTATAAATATTTGAGTACCAAAAGTGAGGACCTCTTAATTTCATTGTAGGATTTAACATTGCAGCAACACCATAAATAGGGGGATAGGGAAAAAATATTTTTTAAACTTTTCTTTCATTACATTTATAGCAAGTTTATAATTTTTTCCACCCTCCGAAAATTCAACAAACAAGTCACATAGTGTTGCAATATAAACTAAACAGATTGAAATAATAGGATAATATTACCCAAAAAATGCATTTGTAGCAATTTGAAATTGTTCTAAAAAATCTATAAGAATTTTAACATTTGTCCAATCTTGATTTGTAAGGATTTCATCATCATCTTGCATTAATTGAGTTTCTATATTCATATGCAACTACTAAACTTTCGTACATATAATTCCATCTAGTTGGACAAGCTTTAGGATTCTTTCTTTCTCTAAGGCCAAATTCATCACTTTTTTAAAATACTTTCTAAGTCTACTTCTACGGTTTGAATAAAAAAGCCAATTAAGAGTCATTCTAACCTTTTCAATTTCTAAATTTAAAATTCGCATACCATCATCGACGATTAAATGGTAAATATGACAAATACATCTCACATGGAAATAATTACTAAATGTAGGATTTAGTGTTGTTGTAAGTATGCCTATAGCATTAGTGTTACTAGAAGCATTATTCATAGAAATTGTCATTATTTTATCTCTAATGCAAAAATATCTACAAATATCTGCAACAGTGTTAGCAATAAACTTACCTGTGTGACGTAAATTAATTATTCTATAAGCAATAATGCGTTTTTGCATTATCCACTCGTCATCTATCCAATGACTTGTAACAGATAGATAATCACAATCATTATTACTTCTACCAATATCAGTAGTAATAGCAATCTGATTAGTTATATGAGTAAATAAATACCGCAAATATTGTTCATATTCATGGTTATATTTATAAATATCGCTCTTTATAGTTGCGCGAGGCCAACCTTTATAAGTAGGATTAAAAACTTTTCTAATATAATGCACAAAGTTAGGGTTAGAAGGAAAATTATAGGGTAAGCACATAACGATAACCATCTTTGCTAATTCTTCACAAACTTTATTTGGATCGTAATATAAAATACCACCAGTCACAGTGTTAATTCTTGGTTGAACTAGATTTGAACCTGTACTAGGGGTAACCGTAGTATCTACACTTGTCCCCTCTAGTTGCGCTTTCATTTGAAAATATTTAGCTTTATCTGCAGGATGTGTTTTTATGTGCCTAGTCAAACTACCCGTACCGCTACGGTCTCCAGTAAATTTATGTGCCAGCAATCTCCCACAAGTTTTACACTTAGCCTTATTTTGTTCTCTTACTTGAGTAAAAAAATTCCAAACTAATGATGTTTCTAGGCGTTTAGAAGGTTGTCTATTAAAAGTAGGGGTTTCTACAGGTGGGTCGGGCTGGGCATTAGTTGGGTTATTAACAGGACTAGTAGGTGTATCATCTAAATCCGGTTGGGTTTCATCTACATCCTCATTTTCCTCATTATTTTCTAAGATAGTTTCATTAGGATAAAGAGCATTCATAACTTCTTCATCTAATCGTTGACCTGGTGCAACATTATGGCAAAATTCACTTTCCGAAAATTGAAAACAAGGGTTATCACTATCAAGAATAATAGGAGCAGCAGGACGGGTAACAGGTCTGGGTTGGGGAGCCGGGGGAAGGGTAGTAGGTTGGCGACTACTTTCACCAATTTTAGCTTTTCCCTTACCACCAAATAATTTTTTCAATGAAAATGCCATATTAATTACAATTATGCAAACTAAAACACACAAAAATATATTCTTAAAAATTAAGAGTTGGAACGAGTTTACCGAATTGCCGAACAACTTCTTGAAAATTGAAAATCGTTGAAGACTTGAAGACTTGAATACTTCAATTCACCAACTTCACAATTTTTTACGAAATTGCAATAATAAAGTAAGCAATTATAGAAGAGAATTAGATATAAATTGAGAGAGATTGATGAATTTGTGAGTAAAAATGAAAGAATGAGGGGGTATTTATAGTTGAGAATTAGGAAAAAGTATAATTATATAAAGTTTGGGGCTAAAATAAAGTTTGGGGGCCAAATGACTATTTTTTAATGTCCCAAACGGCTCTTTTTTGATGGCCAACGGCTAGATTTTAAAATCTGACCGTTGGTCATTTTTTAAATAATTTTTTTTTTAAAATTATAGCCGTTGAGGCCCGGCCCAGGCCCGCCTGCCGGTCCCGGATTAACGGTCCCGGGCTAAATGTGCAAGACCAACCCGCTACGGGCTTGGAGTACCATTTGGGACCGGCTCATTAGGCCCGTTTGGCCCGCGGTCCCGGGGCGGTCCCGGGCTGGGCCCGGCCCACAGTGCACCCTTAGCTCCAGTCTCCAGTATATTATACTGAAGCCAGCAAAGTATACCGGTCCAGCATAATATGCTGGAGTTCGTACACAAGTGCACCGAACTCCAATATATTATGTTGGACCGATCTCTATTGCAACAAAACGTTAGCCATTTTTTATTGATTTGGTAAACGTTAATTATTTTTGATTAACCAATCCGAAAACTGGCTATACCGTACTATTTTTACCTTCAGCACGCATATATCCAACCGTAAAATATTTTGGCTGAAAGATAATAATAAAAGGAGACCAATCGCCAATCAAACACCGGAGGAGTGACGTATGCCAATTGCCCAAATTGGTGTTACTCCTTGAGGTATCAGTCACCAACCTCACTAATACGACATCGAACTTAAGCCCTTTAGACTTTTTTTAAATCCTTCACCAACCTTTGGGGGGCCTTCCAGTTACTTATAGCAGTTTTTTTTTTTTTAATTACCGTGGTTTCCCGGTTCGCGAACGTCCCGCGATTTCAATACGGGTGCATGAAGACGGGGCCGGTTTATAATGTCTCCGGTGGTCGTGCGGGGGCTCGAACTACTTATAGCAGTTCCTTTCTTCCTTTACCCGTGAAAGGCTATGCGCAGCTCACCAAAATCCATCCTCTGTTTAAATCACTATATACAAATTCGATTTAGTAGTGTTATGTGACTACTATTCTATTCCATGTTAAGGTGAGGAGGTTTACATTAACACGGGTACCAAGTGGACGGTTGAGTAATGTTTGGATGGGTTAAATCTGAGTGAGTAAATAAGGAATCATGATTTAATTCGACTAAAGGTTGCCTAAGTCAAAACCAGTTGAGTTAGCTTAGGCTAAAAATTAATAGTAACTCAACATGATGAACTCAAAAACTATTTTTTCATTTGCTCTTCTTTTTTTGTTTAATAAAAATGTCTAATTAGCAAATCATACTAAAACCATCGAATTCTTTTTCATTTTTGGCAAAGTTTTCCTTTTAATCAATTGAAGCTACCTACGTATGCCAAATTGATCCGACTTTTAAATGATTTTACTTCGTTGTGCCCGGATAGAAAAATTACAATATGTATATAAGTAAAATATTAATTTTAGAAGGGTAAAATATATATTGAACACCCTTCGTCTGGAATTTTTTTTAGTTCTTTCAAGTCTAAACACTCTTGAAAATATTTCTGGCTTCGCCACTGCATGTATGAGCTAACCTTGACGCCTTCAAATAAATATCCAACTAGATTTATATTCGATTAATAAAAATAATACGAATAAAGTAGAGTTACATAAATTAGATCTAATTATTCCCAAAAACACATAAAATGGATCTTACGCTCATTTAATGTTTCAAATGAGCGGATAGTATTCCACAAAATATGCGTGGTTAGATTTTCACTTTTCTATTTCCCAATGTAATGAATTTTTTTTTTAAATAAAAAGTATAACGAATCCCGAATCTACTTTATGTCAAAGAAATCTTTTCTCATTTTCCCTAGGATACTGCTAATACTCCCTTCGTCCACAACAATTACCTAATTTATTTTTTTATTTTGGTTCAAAATAAGTGTCCAATTATATAATCAAGAAAGAATTCAATTTGTTTTTATAAAATAATCCCTATGTACATATTATTAAAAAAATTTCTTACTCGTCATATTAAATATTTAATTGGGGTAATTTAGTCCTATTACTTATTTTTGTATAAAATTTAATATTTTTTTAATAAGCATGCTAAAAGTAAATTCGAATATAAATACACACCAACTTTCTCCCTTTTCCTCTGCATCACGCAACCCTCTCTAACACCAGAGCCCAAGGGAAAAGCAAACAACAATCTAATACCCATGGCTATGTCAGCTGCCACCTCCCAATCTTTCCTCCTCAACAACCCCACCACCCACCAGAACCACCCATCCCTCAAATCTACCACCCACCTCGCCACCTTCCCCACCACCCATGTCCACCCTACCACCACCCTCACCTCTACATACAAATCTGTATCCATCACCTGCTCAGCCGCCACCACAACCACCACGCCCCTCCAAACAGCCTCATCTTCCACCTCCTCAGATCGGGTCTTCAACTTTGCTGCGGGCCCCGCCACCCTCCCTGAAAACGTTCTCCTAAAAGCCCAAGCCGACCTCGTCAACTGGCGCGGCTGTGGCATGTCTGTCATGGAAATGAGCCACCGTGGTAAAGAATTCCTCTCCATTATCCAAAAAGCCGAATCAGATCTCAAAACCCTCCTTAATATCCCCGAAAACTACGCCGTCCTCTTCCTCCAAGGAGGCGCCACCACCCAATTCGCCGCCCTTCCCCTCAACCTCTGCTCACCGGACGACGCCGTCGATTACGTGGTTACCGGTTCGTGGGGTGACAAGGCATACAAAGAGGCAGTTAAATACTGCAAGCCTAACGTCATTTGGAGTGGCAAATCTGAAAAATACACCAAGATCCCGAATTTTGAATCTTTACAACAAACCCCAGGTGCCAAGTATTTGCATATATGCGCCAATGAAACTATTCACGGGGTTGAATTCAAGGATTATCCTAAACCCAGTAATGAAAATACCATCCTTGTTGCTGACATGTCATCCAATTTCTGCTCAAAGCCAGTTGATGTTAGCAAATTTGGTGTTATTTACGCTGGTGCCCAGAAAAATGTTGGTCCATCTGGGGTAACCATTGTAATTATAAGGAAAGATTTGATTGGAAATGCACAGGAAAGTACACCTGTGATGTTAGATTACAAGATCCATGCTGAGAACAATTCATTGTATAATACACCCCCTTGTTATGGGATTTACATGTGTGGGCTTGTATTTGAAGATCTGTTGGCTCAAGGTGGACTGGTGGAAGTTGAGAAGAAGAATAAGAAAAAGGCTGAGATTTTATACAATGCTATTGATTCTAGCAATGGATTTTTTAGGTGCCCAGTTGAGAAATCAGTGAGGTCATTGATGAATGTGCCATTTACATTGGCTAAACCAGAATTGGAGGCTGAATTTGTGAAGACAGCAGCTGCTGAGAAGATGGTGCAGCTGAAAGGGCATAGGTCTGTTGGAGGAATGAGGGCTTCAATATACAATGCTATGCCTTTGGCTGGTGTTGAAAAGTTGGTTGCTTTCATGAAGGATTTCCAAGCTAAGCATGCTTGATTAGTATCTTGTTGTGTTATATTGTCTTTTATGCTTTCATTATTTTCTTTTGGTATCTCTATGTTCTGTTGGTTTATTTGGGTTTTAAGAGTCAAAATGAATGATACTTAAGCATGTGTTGGTCCTAGTTTGTTAGAAACATGGAAACTATTATTAGTACTAAAAGTTTAATTGAAAAAAAGATTTTCTTTTGTTTTTTCTTTCATTGTTGAGCTGTTGGATCTTTCACTTTATGAGGAAAAATTGCAATATGATTGAATAAGTGAAGCTAAGATTTTTTCAAGATTTGCAAGCGTTGTTTTGTATACTTGTAGTGTCAAACTGTATGACGAGTTTCTTCTGTTTAATATAGGACGTGCCATTTTATTTTTATTTTTATTTTTTGGTTTTTATCGGGTGTCCGATACCCACATTGGAATTCAAATAATTTGGAATTCACGCCAGAAAGTCTCGCATTACGGGTCTCCGACTCTATAACTAGGGTTCAAACCCAAACCAAAAGGATGACGGGTTAGTTACCATTCCACTGTCATCCTTGTTGGTTGACGTGCCATTTTTTTAATTAATGTTACCAAATTATGAGAGATCCGCACACCTTAGATTCCCCGGCTTTCAACTGTTGTTGACTTCTAAATTGTCGGTAGTGTAATTGTACCATTGATTGCTGCTTGGGAACCTGCTACCAACCTCTGTGTAGGTATAGTTATGATCAAAAATGAAGATTTACGCAAACTTGGTTAAGTGGAATTGCTGATGGGATGATTAACCAAGAACTAGGGGTGTGTACAAAAAAACCGATAAATCGCACCAAACCGCTAATCCGAGTCAAATCGAGGAAAAAAACTCGATCATGGGTTGATTTGATTTGGTTTGGTGTTGAAAAAAATAACCCGACCATAATTGATTTGGTTTGGTTTTAACTAAAAAAAGTCAAACCGAAACCAAACCAATCCGATATTACATTTGTTCAATTTTTACAAATATTTTATACATATAAATATTTATTTTTAATACAATTCATAAATATTTCTTTAACTTTTTCACA
>MU681394.1:123144-146582 GCA_026770625.1 Nicotiana glauca
CTAACAAAGAAAATTCAATTCAACACTAGAAATGACAATAGTGTTAGATATCTATTTTTTAGTTTTGCATTGTTTATATTGAAAATGCATAACTTAGTTTATTTTTTTCTTTAGTACTTTGTTGTGTAACTAATATACTTATAGTTGTACTTATTTTAGCATGACTTATATAGTACTTTTAGATTATGTTAATATGTATTATGGCTTATTACTTAGTAATATGGATTTTAATATTTTTGTTATTGAATATTTTAGTACAATGCTATGACTCATCTCATATTATTGTATTATTTTTTTGAAAAATACATTATATAGTTGTATCCTTGCAGGACTAGAGAAATATATGGAGCACAAGTTATATATTTGTGGTATGAAGACTTATCGGGGGGAAAAAACCGAAAAATCCGACTTCTTTGGTTTGGTTTGGTTTGGTTTATAGATTTAAAAATCCGACACTATTGGTTTGGTTTGGTAATTGAAAAATCCGAACCAACCTGTGTACACCCCTACCAAGAACCATGAATGGGATCTGAACAAAATTTGGATTAAGCATTTATCTTAGTACGTGAAAGTTTTGTATAAACCAAGTCAAAAGAATTTGAAATCACAAACAAAATGGCAAAGGATTACTGAAACATGGTGTGGGTTGAGTGGCGAAGGGACAGTAATTGTTCGTCATAAGAAAAAATCTAGGAAGTCACCCGAGTTGCATAGTTTTCTCGACACACTAAAATGGTAAGTTTCTTTAAAAAGGTACCCCCAAGCAACAACAACAAAAAAAAAAAAAAGAATAAAAGAAACATAGCTTTTCAAATTGAACTTTCATTAAGTTGTGTTTTTGGAAGTTAAATATACAAATTCAAATTAGTAAAACTTATTTGGATAAAAATACTAAATCACGATGAACTACCTTTCTAATTATTTTAGTTAAGTACTATTTTTAGAATTATTCTTGTTAATATTGTGTGTGATTTACTACTATTAAATTTTTAGCTATACTGATTCAGAGATTTGCTTTAAAAATCTCATAACTCCATTGCTCGTCCTTAGTAAGTGTTAAAAAAGCAGAGTGGGTCTTCTTGATTTGGTGTCATTTGACTAAATTGGTGATTGTGGATTGCTCTTGTCGGCATTTGGAGGCTTTGTTTCAAATTTGAAGATCATTTCGAACAGATTCGGGATGGTTTGATTGAAATTAAAATGCAATTTCGAAAAATACTTTGTTGAGCAACAAAATTAAATCAATCAGGTAGATGAATAATTTAACATATAAATCAATTGCATATAACACAAACTCATGCCAATCTGTTAGAGTTTGGCGAACAAATGAACAAGTACAAAATCATGCTAAATGGATAGAGTTTGTAAACAATCTAACAAATAGTCATGCCAATATGGTAGAGTTAGGTGAATAATTGAACAATCACAAAGTCATATTAATCAGGTAGAATTTGTTAATAATTAACAATATAGATAAAGTAAATATAACATAAAATCTACCAATCCAGTACAAAATACATGACAAATAATAAGCATGCAGAGGGCCGAGGTCATTTTCTAAATACATTAAAGACCAAGAATAACATTTAAAGACCAACCTCTTTATGGGGCCATTCCTGTCAATCACCTGTAGGACCCGTTTGTTCAGTAAAAAATTTACTTTCTTCTGGAATTTTTTTTTACTTTTTTCTGGAATTAGTATTTGGCCATGAAATTCCAATTCTAACTTGAAGTTGAATTTCCGAATTTGAAAACATCCAAAAGCTATTTTCATAATTTTCAATCCAAATCACTCACAAAAATGGCCAAACACAATACCAATTTCCAAATACCATTTTTAACTTGATTTTTTTTTTTTTTTTTACTTTTTTCGGAATTTCACAATATTTATGTCCAAACGCCCACTCAATCTCTCCTGTCGCTTTGGAACATAACTAGTGAATCTTCCCTATTTTCCTTCTTTCGGGTGGAAAAATAGGGGAAAAGAAGATAAGTAAAGATTCACCCTTCAAGATGCAATCATTTTCCATGTCACCAACCCCAACTATGACTCAAGACACTGATGGAAGCTTTACAAGTGAAAACGTGCTATTGTTAATGCTTCATTGTTTAAGATCTAGTCTACGAGTCAAATACGTGGTTGTCAAGTATCCATCTTGCTTTGCATCTTCCTCCTTATTATAAATAATTTAAATACTAGACCACAACTCGAGACCAATTTGCTCGCCTTATACCAACGAAATAAAGAATATAATGACCAAAGTTGTGGAAACTGCCAAAGGATAAGCCTACTTATTTGCCAATTACATAAATGGAAGCTGCATTACGCCTGAGCTAGTGGCATGTTTACTGCTTAGCCGAAGACATTGTATAACATGCAAATTTGACTAATCTTTTAGTTCAGGCATAGATATCTCACGTTTGAAACTTCCAACTACAGATATTCAATGAAAATTTTTAAGTTTCATTGATGTTTAACTGATAGTCTGATGCAATAAATATTGGCTGATCATTTTTTTTTTTTTTTTTTTTGCTGTTTTCCTCTGATTTTAACAAACGAGGTGTACAAGCAATCGTATAATTTTAATGGATTTAGAAGATGCATAGTCTAGCATATACATTTGTTTTGGCAATCAGCTAGAGAATCATAACAGTCATTGCGCCAACACCAGAAAAACACCAGCAACTGTTTTTATGCAGAGAGGCGCAGCATTAAAGCTTTTCCTAATTACAACTATGACTACCCCTCACACAGCGCTTAAATGTGTGATAAGCAATTGGCTCCATAGCGGTAATCAAATAACCTCTGGCAATCAGAAAGTAAATCTTTGATTTCATAATAACTCTTCCACTATTATTTTATGATTTTAACAAATGTAACCTTCCATCTCTCTACACCCAAAAAGAAAAAAATGGAAGAACGAAATACCACTGGTATACAACTCAAGTGAAGAACGACAAAGGATGCACTATTCTTGCCTGTATCTTGTATTGCTTGTTTTCTGCTTTTCTTTTGCATCAGTTCTATACAACAAACATAATTTCTTTTCGCACAGCATTTCTTTGTTAATTACATAAGAACACAAAAATTTCCTCTACTGCAACTCTGCTTCCACGTCGGCTCCAGGCTATCCAATCTACTTGAAGCTGGATTATACAACATATAGCACCTCCGCGACCATCCAATGGCTGTTAAGAGAATGAGAATCTAGAAAACAGTGAAGTCCCAGATCCTGAAGTATCCTTTGCAGGGCTGGCTTGAGCTTCTATAGAGGAGCGATATGCTTGTTGGCACTTCCGCATCTGCACGAGTAAACTCATGAGGTTTTCAGGTTATTACACTCCTATGGTTTTCTATGTTGCTCGGACTCTCCGAATATGTTGCTGGGTGCGTGTTGGATTCTCCAAAAGCAGCGTATTTTTGGAGAATCCGACACGGGTGCGGTAGTATTTTGGAAAGTCTGCGCAACATTGATGGTTTTACTAAGTGTTGGCGAACGAGTATTTAACAGAGTAAATATCAGCGTGAGACTTAAAACTGCAAAAAAATTTGCTGCATATGCATTCCAAATTTATCTAAAATATACGCAAATGATAGCACATTTCGCAATTTCTACTCATTTTATAGAACTACATTTTGCATTTCATAGACACATAAGATGATTATCTGAATAAGTTTTCTATATCTGCAGTTAAAATGCATACACTTGCCCATGTATGAGCTAAAAGGTACCAAGTCACAATAAGTCTCCATGTTCTTATGTTAACAGATATTCGTGAATATTATTGAGATATATTGACAAAACCATCAGCAATAGTTTAGAAATGAAAGCAGTCGTTTACTACTACAATTGGGTAACTAGAATATCACCTCCTCAGGGCTGAACTGGAGAAGCATTGCAACCACAGGTAACAGAGCCTCCACTTCACCTGTGAAATATTTATCACAAACAAGTAAATAATTACATATGGAAACATCTATTTCAACTGAAAAAAATCCTGCTTTTACAGGGAACAAATTTTAAGCCTTTTCACTATAACAATGAAAAGTTACCTGTCTCGAGAAGTTTTAAAATGACATTCTTAAGATACGTCATATCTACCCCTTCCCTCTTCTGTGATCTATCCATGTTTCTTAGCTCTTCTTTCAACTTAGCCACCTGCACTCATAAAAGCAAACTTATATTGGAATCAAAATCATAAGAAGTCCAGGTAAAAAGACAGCAAAGAGGTTGTCTAAGCCGACAAAAAAAAAAAAATTCAGCTGCCTAAGCCCACTCAAACATTAAACCAATGGCCAAACAACTCAAGCAACCACTCCCCCAGCCAATCCACAAGAAAGAAGAGAATCAGTTATTGAGACAGAGTACACCAGTTAGAAGCAGAACATGATGTATATTGACAGATACAAGACTTCTATATTAGACATACCTGCTGGTTGTGGAGACGATTTTCACGCTCGAGTTCTTCTATCTCCTCCTGGATCAATACATCAGAGTCTAATGAGGGAACTATCTCTTAAGAATATTTGATGTTCTTGGAGAGAATAACTTACTTGAAGTGCGAGAATGTGACGTTGTGACTGAGAAAGCTCTTCTTCTCTTTGCGCTTGTTGCCTTGCCAAAACCTGAAAATCAAAGACGTTTAACTAAGCAATGGTATTGACTAGTGAGACAGAAATGGAGTCTTTGAGTGCTAAAAACTAATGTTCAATAACTAAAACCCGGATACAGAGCTTTAGATGACCAAAAAAAGTTCCATACACTCAAATTACAGATTGGAATGTTGTTATACTGTCTTCCAATGGCTTTACCAACTTGCACTGTAAATATGTCAAACAAACAGAACCTTTTACCTCTATTATGAATCCATCTTCTTTTTTGTCTAGTTTAACCATTCGGTACCCGAAACTCACTAGCCTAGCTGATCCCGATTCGTGCTAGGTAGGCCCACTAAGGGGGTAATATGCTCCCTACTGAAAGATTCTTCATTCCTAGGGCTTGAACCTAGACCTCTGGTTAAGAGTTGATGGATCGAAACCTCACACCATACTCACTTCATTATAGCACCCTCAAGGCTAAGAAATTATTTGGCAGTCTATTAATATACAAAAACATAAATTTACAAGATTTCACAGAACTTTACCATATTGATGACTCAACTTGCACGTTGTAACTATGGAACGAAATTTCTTACATGTGGAGGGTTTGCAAGGAGCACCTCAACCCCAGAGAATCTCTTCTTTATTAGGTGGAAAGAAGACGAAATTCTTTCTCCTCACGTATGTCAATAGACCTTTTGCATGTAATCAAATGATTCGGGAAATAGAAGTCAGTTCTAATCCTAAACATTCATACATAATCGAATGCCAATGCCTGTGCCCTGACATCCAACTATCGTCTTCAAAGAATTGCATAAAGCATGTCAGACCGTGTTTGGATGGACTTAAAAACTGTTGCTACCCATACCATCTATATCTCACTCTTTTTTATTTCATTTTTCCCCTTTGCACTAGCTTGATGAAATATTGCACAATAATGTAATTAGAAAATTATCCATACTAGAATCTGTTGTTCAGCAGCTGAGGTAGTCGAATTTGCAGCATCCTGCTTGTCATACACTGTACAGTCATTTCCAAGAGCAGTATTAGTCACTGAAGCAACTATTTAAGAATTCTCTTTTAAACTGTAGAATGAACAAAAAGGTGCTGAAGATCTTATACCTGCATTGGAATTGCCATTGTGATCGGCCTGAGATTTGCAGAAGAAAGATAATGATGTTAAGAGAATGCTTGAATACAAATGTTAACTGGGTTCATTGCTAAAGCAGATACATGAACGACGCAGTATGAATAGATAAATGGAACTAATTCACACTTACAAAGGATTTGGACTGAAGTTTGTGGCGAAGGTTCTCGTTATCATCTAGAAGTCTAGAGATCTCATTGTCCTTCTCCTCAATCATCTTATCAGCAAGGTCACGAAAAGAATCAAGCTCTTCCTACAAGTTAAAGAACTCAGTATCACTAAAACTAAAAAGAGTTATGATCATAATATGATTTTAAATCATTACCTTCAGTTTTTTACAGCTTAGTTTGAGGTCCTCTAGTTCTTTTTGAACAGTATCACTGGAGGTAACCGCACTCTCCGCTTTAAATGCATCACATCTCACTGCAAAATAGTATCTTGAATGATATATCTGTTTGGAAGCTAAATAAATGGCAATACATAAAAGTAAAAAGTTGATAATCATATAAATTAACATTACACCGCCATGTTTCTTCCACATTTTGAAGGTTTATTTCCCATGCTTCCTTCTCTTTTTCGTGGGCAGAAAAAGCAGAATTGAGCTTCATTTCCATGCTTCTGATCTGTTGTTCTGTAGCACGAAGAGCTTCATCTCTGGAAAGGATTTGACGGATAAGTGTGTTAATTCCTTAAGCAATAAAAAACTAAATCAAATCCGTAAAAGCTCACTGTACTTCAACAATTTAGATTCAAAACAATTGTGCCTGAAGGAGTGAATGAACTAAGAGTGAGTCAACGTGTGTGAGCTTAATATTCAACAAACAGAAGAAGATAACAAACTGCAACCAGATTTATTGAGATGCATACTGTGAATGTCTGAAAAAAGCACATCAAAAACAAAACCGCGCAAAATTTGTTTTCAGCTCAATCTGGACATTGAAACAAGTCATCAAACTCGGATTACCTGTCTGAAAGTTCCTTCTCATGATTAGCTAAAGTGTACTTTAGATCTTCAAGGGCTTTATCCCTTTCAGAAGAGACTGACATTACCTCTTTCTCAGCCTCCTAAAAGAGCAAAGATTTTAATGTTTTAGGAACTATTAAACAACCTTAATGTAAAACTGTTAATCCAAAGCATTTTGTTAGATATTGTAACACCAGGAAGCATGTACCTTCAATGCTTCCTCAAGTGCTTTAAGTTGTTCGTTGTCCCTAGCAGCAGCCAGTTCAGCATCCTTTCGCTGAAGAAGTGCATGAGCACGAGCCTTGTAAGACGAAAATTCACTTTGAATGCGATTGATCTGCAGTTACCATAGAAGAGCAAATCATGATACATAAGGCAAAGAGCATTTGCGTCAACATTTGGTATTGCAGTAATAAATATTAGCCCACTTTTCATGCAACAAACTCTCTCTAGTACCAAACTCCTACTGAGGGAATAGTTAAAGTCAATGATGAGTTATTCAACATCCTAAACTGATTCTAAAAAAGAGCTACTCAACATCCTAAACTCGCCTAATTCTATTGAGGGGTTTGGTTATGAACAAGTAATACTGGGATAATAATGTGGGAGTTAAAGAATGACGAAACTATTTAATGCATATGCTTTTTTGGGTAGATTTTTGGTTAAAAAAAGCAGTAACTAATAACCAGCAGAAACAGAAAAGAGTAATAAGCATCAAACATCCATCAACTTGGAATATCTCCGACTAAGGCCCTATTTGCTTGTTGATGGAGCTCTGAATCTGATTCACTTTTTTTTTATCAGGCAAAGCTCTGAAGCTAAATCATCGAACGTCAGCCTATTGAGTGCATTTTTCTTCTTTCACAACCACTTATTAGCTATTAATAGGTCTAAATAATTTGGATCTTGTACAAAGTATTAAAATCATTAAGACCGTTCACTTAAAATTCCAGTGAATATATTACCACCCCCACCCATCACCGTGCAACCACAACCACCAACCACCTCCACCTCCACCACCAGGCACCAGCCACCTCCACAACTGTCAACCATTATCACTAAATAACCAACCACTTCCACTATTGACCACCACTAGCCGCCACCGCACAACCACCAGTGCTGACCCCCCAAACCACCTACAAAACTAGTCACCACCACCGCCTCTACCACCAGTCTCCTCTGCACAATCACCACCACAAACCACTTTCACCACTACCAACCACCTCTACCACTAACTTCTATTGCACAACCATCACCTTCACTGTAGCCATCACCAATATCCATCAGCTCTGCCACCGCTGCACAACCACCATCTCCATCTCCTCCATACAACCACTAGCACCACCCACCACCTTACAACTATTATAGCCGACCACCACCACTGCCAGTCACTGCCGCTAGTTTTTATAGTGTGATTCATCAAATAAACAATTTATATAACACCATGTTAGATATTTTCTAATATTTGTAGATATAATATTTATATCAATTTATTTGAATTCTATATATATATATATATATGAGTTTTTAAATAAAGATAATCAACATTCAATTGCTGGACAAAACAGCCCTAGTTATTCAGCATTCGGATCTTGATGCAACATCTTAAAATCCAGATGTGTATATAGATTCAGTCGTCCTAATCTTAATAAAAACAAATGGGGCCTAAACATTTGCGTGAGGACGAAAAATAATAGTTAGAATAAGAGATTAGATTACCTCTTCTTTGGTTGCTATTAATTCAGCCTCTTTTGCGTTTAACACCCGAGACTGAGCTGATAATTCTGATTCCAGCTGACCTACATTGAGGAAAACAAGTATAAGATCCAAATTCATCTCCTAAAACAAGGTAAATAACCAGAATACAGGGATGTACTTCTAAATTTGGCTACTTCAATCTCGGCGCGGATGCAGTTACTCTCAGCAATCTCCAGCTTTGTTCTGAGTGAATGGCAGGTGGTTTCCCAACTATCTTTTTCTTTCTCCTGAATGAATAAAAAACATTACAGTTGTAAAAAGATAAAATAAAAATAGTTTACACATCTTACCAGAGACGAGAGAAAATCATATAGAAAATGGTTACGCCAAATTAGTTAGTTATTTGCTCCATTATATATATCACTTGACAAAAGCACAAATAATAATGGACATATGACCAAATTTGATCATGAAAGACCACATCATGGGAGATCGAGAATTGACCCTTATGGGGACACGCATCAAATTGTTAAACAAAAAGGGGGGGAATTCCCAGCACATATTTCACTATGTTTCCGTACTGGCTCTCGAAGCAAGATATTATGACTGCTGAGGAGTAACTGCAACATTATTCTTTAGATGATCAGCAGTTTCATCCACCACCTTTTCCTCTACTCAACTAAAAAGGGACGGGTTGGGAAAGAAATTTTGGTAGGCAGAGAGTAACAAGTATAATTTAGACTCCCAACCATTAAGCTCATTATCAGGTGTGTGACTGCAATTGAAGTAGTAACTTCCTTTTAAGTTTAGCAATCTCAAAAGGGAGTGGAACTTTAGCAACTTCATTGTCTTGGAATAATGTAACGTTCGGATGACTGACATGAACCGAAAAACATCAATTAGGAATGACTTTTAAGGACAAATTGGCAAAAGGTGTCAGCTCATACGTGTTCGCTTTTCAGATGAATAATGTCTCCTTTTAGAGTTTCAACAGCAGCTCTAAGTCTTGCTGCTTCACCACTGGAAGCTGCATCCATCTCTGCAATCTTAGACTCCTTCTCCGCAATCAGAGCCTACAAGGAAAAACACACACTAAAACTCCGTATATCCAGAAGATACATAATAGACAGGATCCTGAGAATGCTACGGAACCAATTAATACATAATAGACAGGATCCTGAGAATGCTACAGAGCAAATAATCGGCTGAGCGAGAAATATAAACCTCATTAAATGCCATTTGTCAGATCGTTGATGCCTCATTAAATTACCAAAATATAGATGAGCAAGATGAAGTTGTTTTAAATCTCTTGTATTCCTTCCACCTCTTGTGTACAACTAGGAATAGAATTATTACCCGTAGGGATGAAATTGTTTCAGTTGCTTTGCTTCTTTCAGCCAATGCCTCAGTAATTTGAGCTTCCAGACTCTCTCTTTGCTGATATAAAAGAGGATTTTATTTAGGAAATAAACTACTCAGAACTAAAGAAAGAAGCTAAAGCATGATAAACAGTATTACTGCCTTTGTACCTTCTGGTGCTTTGAAGAGAGGTCATCAAGTGAAGCTTGCCTCTTCTCATCTGCTGCCTGCAGCAATGCTCCCATCTCTTCTAATTTCTGCAAACCAAGATCAGTAACATAAATGCTAAGAAATGCAAAGATCCTCCAAGTTCAAGAGGTGTATCAGAAAGAGAACTTAAACATAGGCTACCTATGCCATGATAAGGCCATGAACATTATAAATATCATGAATTTCAGAATTGAACAACTATTTTATTTCTAGCCTTTTCTATCCAATATGAGATTCCTGGTCAAATTGACTTCTAATTTCTCCTTTAAAATACAATAGCATCTCTCTAGACCTTGATAGACTTATATTGAATCTTATCCATTTAAACTGGAAAGAACACGAGGCCATTTAAAAGAAAGAATGTGTCTTTGCTTCTGGAATAAAACCCTGGACAACCATCCACAAATGAAGTCTGCAGAGATTTACACTGATTTGAATCTGAACCCAGCTAGGCAGCTAGTAATCTATTAAAGATGACCAAATACAAAAGACAAGAAATCACATAACCTCAACACACATGAAGTTCAATTCGTAATAGTAGTGGAAACCCCCAAAAATAACTCAAGTGGATTCTTCTTACTAGATATGTTGTTAAGACGAGAACAAATAATTAACATTGTCTCAGTCTCAAAAGGATTAAATACATTTATCTGAAATGACACAAAGGCACAACAATAAAATCAGAAACTAATAATCTAAGAAAAACTCAAGAGTCTAGTCATGTTAGTGTAATGCCCCGTAAAATCTTGTGCTCAAAACCTAGTAGCTCGTAGTGCCAAGGTCCGAATATGTGTTAGGAAAGCTCGCCGCGGTTCGGACCCTTTTTACTGATTTTGCACTTAAAAATCAAAAGAATCAATTTTCCAGAAAATTTCCATTATGCGGTCCAGAATGCGGCCGCAGATCAGCTATGCGTACCGCATTTCTGCCGCAGAGTGAAGCAGAAGATTGCCAAAATTGATGTTGAAGATGCGGTCCTATATGCGATCGCATAATCAATATGCGGACCGCATAATCGTCGCATAAATTCCTCAAGGATTTGTCGAGGTCAATTCTGCAGTGCAAAATGCGACCGCATAACAGGAATGCGGACTACATTCCTGTCGCAAACCCTTCAGAGTTTTGGGTGCATTTCTGCGGTCAAATATGCGGACCGCATTTCAATTCTGCGATCGCAAAATGCGACCGCAGATCTTGCTCGGGCTTCTATTTTTCTAAATTTTAAAACCCGACCCCTTTGTAATAAAACACCCAACCCCTCATTCTTTAACGAGCTTCTGCACAAAATGAGAGAGAGGAAGAGAGGGTCTTGAGAGAGAAAGTCATCTTCTCCAAAATTTGATTCTTCAAAACTATTCGGGCCGAGAAATTTCAAGCTTTTCTTCATCCCCCTTTTTCTTGCAGGTAAAATCCCCAACCCTTTTCATTGAATTTCAGGTTTAAACTAGGGGGGGAGTCTCATGCATTGGTCCTTGAAAATAATGGTTGAAATCATACATGCGTGTCTATTAAAACCTAAAATCTAGTAGGAGTAATTAGATGGGAGTAAAAACTTGTACAAGGAAGGGGTTAATAACCTAAATATGTTCGGGTAGTGATTTTTGGGCCTTGAATTCTAAGTTATGTGTATTAATTTGTGCACTATATTGACAGTGCTAGATTTTTGGTGAATTGGAAGTAGAAATTAAAAAAGAATTCAGCTCCAGGTATGTATGGCTAACTTTAACCTTTGTAGAATCGCCTTGTTTGGTGTCCAAATACTTGGTACGTGATATCTTCATGGATTAGTTGTGAAGTTAAACTCTTGAGAGTAGTATGTTTTATGTGGTAAGAACCGTGGAATAAATGCTGAAAAGGAAATCGAAATTGTGCAATCGAAACAACTGTGGTAACATCCTTGGTGGCTAGTCGAGGAAATTATTGTTGTGATTTAAATGGTACAACGGGCTGTTAAAAAAAAAGAGATGGAAATGGCATTGATAGTCATATAAAACCCTTTGTGAGTTGTGTTGTTGGTCCTTGAGATGTGTTGCTGTTGTTATTGAGATTTGTGGTTGTTGCTCTTGAAACTTGTTGTTGTTATCCTTGTAAATTATTATTGTTGTGGTATTGTTTGTGAATTGTGATTGCTCGGTGGGATCGGGTTGCGCGCCGCAACATGAAGTAATAAGGTGTGGGTTGTGGTGATAAGGGTGGCCGAGGCAATAATGGTGGAAAGTGATCGATATCACTATTGAAACGAAATATGAGAAAATTGTGAAATTAATAATGTGGAAATGATGATGGGGAAAAGGAGAGATTGTTAACTTGTTTGCCTTGATTGTCTTCCTTGAGTGTATTCAATTGTTGTTTCCTCTATTGCCTGTTACTTGTGTATGGATTGAGGTTACTCAGGGTAAAGTTTGTTATACATACCAGTACAATTCAAATGTACTGACGTCCCTCTTGCCGGGGGCGCTACATTCGTGTTATGATTGTAGGTGGATCCGCAGCAGGTACTCCAGCCCACCGATTGTAGCTCCCCCTTCGTCTTCCATCAGATTTTTGGTGAGCCCCACTCCTCTCGGGGCCCTGCGTGACTCAGGCCGCTTGTGTCCGGAGTTTTATTTTGATTTTGTGTAAGGTATAGCCGGAGCCTTGTTACCGGCAAATACTGTATTATGTACTTTTAGAGGCTCCGTAGACAGTGGATGTGGGTTAGAAGCTTATGTATATCCATGTTTCATTTGTTGGGCAACGAATTGGTAATTTCACTAACTATTATGTATGTATGTATGTTTTGCGAAAAAAAAAGGGTGTTCTAAATTAATTATATGGCTAGTCCTTGGAATATTGAGTAAGGAAAGCATGGGGTATCACGTGGGTTAGGAAAGGCACCCAGGTCCGCTTGACTGGGGCTACCCGGTCGGGCGCCGGTCATGTTCCTCGAATTTGGGGCGTGACAGTTAGTTAAAGGCCAGCTTGAGGCACGATTAAGCCTTGAAAGCAAGTGGATAAGAGCTTGGCCGCTTATGCAAGCTTCAATGCACCATGGCCGTCGCCTCTAAACCCACGGGATCTATCTTGAAGTGAGTAACACTATGTGATAGATAATGATGATAGAGTGATGTATTAATTGGTTAATAATATTATGGATGAATATTGAGTGATTAAGAACATGAAATTAAAATTTAGTACAGAAAACTAGCAAGTATCTGAATTAAACTTAAAATTGTATCTTGCATCTGAATTGGAGATTTAGAACAGTTCTTAACTTGATTGACATGAGTTTTACTTCACAAATTTCAATTGTTTGCAGTTCCCAATCCACTACTTCATTGTTTACGGTTAATTTTTTTTTACGTTATACTTGTTGATTTTTCGTCTTGCCTTTCTTCTCAAAACCAGCTTTCTCCGGCACCATGTACTTAAAGCCGCAGCTCATAATTGGCGGCCTTCGAGCTATTTTCTCCTTTGACAATAGTATTTACAAATTTAAACAGCTTTAAAGATGCCCTTTTGCCAGTGAAAATAAAGAAAAATAGTAAACTTACTATTTAGTAACAATTTTCATATAAAAGAAACAAGGTAAGGACAGATCATTTACAAATGCCACACTGCCAAATCAACTTGAGCTGTTGTTTTAATGAGTTCTGCCAGATCAACTTGTCTACTCACTAGTCTGAAAGCTTTCATCTAATGCCTCAGACATCACTTAGGTTATCTGATTTCAGAATAGCTTTCTCGAACATGGAAATGACATAGCAAAGGGTAAAAATTCATAAACCTCAAATAACACAAAAGTCTATAACAAGCAACCAGCTTTGGGTGTACAAACATTTAGCATTGAATCCAACCTTGATGCTAATAATCAGACTCTTTTCTTCTTATCCCTCCTCCGAGAGCCCACCTCAAACTGGAGCCCAGCCTTGTCCTATTTCTTTCAGTTTTACTAATAATATTTCTATATAGCCATTTACACGCACAATAAAAGTCAAAGGACTTTCTCGCACTACGCTTCAAGGAAGTTGAAACTTCCGGTGGTCAGATACAAAGACCAACGCTACATTTTCAAGACTAAGATTGAATCTTTCAATCCCGACCTTATGCTGAGGGAAGTGAAGATCTATGCCGAGCTAATAGGATAGTTGAGCTAATGAAGAGCCTGCCTTTGATGTAATGTAAGCAGAACTATTAATTCGAATTATCAAGAAAATTGCCCACTGTTCCTGCTCAAACAAGCAGATTGAAGGGCTAGATTTATTCTGCAGAACTGATACATAAAAATAGTTAGCATACAGTACAACAACAACGACCCAGTATAGTCCCACAAGTGGGGTATAGACCTTACCTCTACCCCGGTAGGGTAGAGAGGCCGTTTCTGATAGACCCTCGGCTCAAGAAGACGAAAAGACAAAAAGAGAACATATATCAGTACCATCATGGAAATAATAACAACATAAGAACCAGTGAATAAATGAAAGGCAGAAATAATGACCAATAAATAATGCCAGGCACTATGAAAACGGAAGAGTAGTGTAAACACAGGACTGACCTCTAGCAGTCTAAAGACTAAATCCTATCAGCCTAGCCTCATACTGCAAGAGTAAATATGCTCAACTACCTCCTAACTCACAACCTTAAGGCTCGACCTCCACAGCTTCCTATCACGGAGATCTGAAGTCTCGCCATATCTCGCCTGATCACCTCTTCCCAATACTTCTTAGGCCGCCCTCTACCTCTCCTCGTACCCACCAACGCCAACCACTCGCACCTCCTTACCGGGGCATCTAAGCTCCTCCTCTGAACATGCCCAAACCATCTAAGTCTCGCTTCCCGCAACTTGTCATCAATAGGAGCCATACCCACCTTCTCCCGAATATCTTCATTCCTAATCTTATCCATCCTAGTGTGCCCGCATATCCACCTCAACATCCTCATTTCTGCTACTTTCATCTTCTGGGTATGTAAGATCTTAACTGCCCAACACTCGGCCACATACAACATGGCCGGCCAAACCACCGCTCTATAAAACTTACCTTTGAGTAGCAGAGGCACTTTCTTGTCACACAGGACTCCAGATGCCAACCTCCATTTCATCCACCCCACCCCTATACGGTGTGTAACATCCTCGTCGATCTCTCCACCCCCATGGATAACTGACCCAAGGTACTTGAAACTGCCTCTCTTGGAAATGGCCTGCGATCTAAGCCTCAAGTCCATGCCCTCTTCCCTCGGCTCGGCACTGAACTTACAATCAAGATATTCCGTCTTCGTCCTATTCAACATGAAACCCTTTGACTCAAGGGCCTGTCTCTAAACCTCCAGCCTCTCGTTAACGCCACTCCGCGTCTTGTCATAGTGAGCATACAGTGACATCGAAAAAAGAATACGGAGCATTTTTACTGTCTCCCTCCTTTCTTTTATACCACTACAGTATCCAAAATGTCTTCGTCCTCTCCTTAATTCCAGGGCCCACTGCCTATCTCCCTTCCATTCCCCTCTCCCTTTTTTACCTGTGATGCAGAGGGGATAAAGATTCTTAATTTTTTATTTTTAGTTTACCAAACATGATAAGTAGATTAGCGATGGTTCAACCCAGTCCTATTTGGTTGTCCTATTTCTTCCTATTCCCTCGTCCGCCTTCATTTTCTTCCTTTGTCTCTTCTTTTTTTTACTTTTTCATGGGTATGTGTTTGTCAGGTGTGAGCACCCATGTGGCAAAGTATATTCTTGTTTCAACTTAGAGCTTCACCACCTACTTGCAAAATATTGCATACAAGTGCCAAAAGGAACTAAGAAATGCTTAGAGTAAGATGGGTAAATACATAAGGTTGACCCAGGAAGCCATTAAGCAATTGACACCATTTCTAATTATAGGCACGTAACTTGACACAAGATGTGAAAACTTTCTTACGGCTCATACCTGCTCTTTCTCTAAAAGCGCCTGTTGTGATGCCTCCAAAGCAATTTCTTTTGGTGCCAAAGAACGGCGCAGCTCTTCAATGTTGTCTCTGAGCCTAAAAATCACCAATTATATAAAGTGAAAATAAGTAAGGATAGAAAGTATCTTAAGATTAGAAAATCTCAAAGAAAGTTTCACATTCAGAACAGGAATACTGCAATTATTTGATATAACAAAGTCGATAGAACATCAGGTACCAATTGACATGAACTAACTTGGCATCAAAACAAAATTGACAATTCCAGAGCCTGATGTAACTATTTAATGAAGACTTGGCTGGCATAAAAAAAAGAGGACATTGATTCTATAAATAAAACGAGCAATTTCTATGCGAAAAGATAAGACAGGTTGAGAGAATGCAAGCTGAATAAGAGGGGAGGCAAACATATGTTCTTGATAAAATGAAATTGACAAAGGGTTTGTTGGACTAGGCCCATTGATTGTGGCTGATTTTTTATTTCTTTACTTTGGGCCAGTAATAAGACCCGGCTCAATTGTGTATTTATAAACCCATTCTTTTGTACAGATATTTTGGGATTCATTCTTGCAAAGAACAGAATATAAAAAATATCGAGAAGCTTCCTCTTCCTCTCTAATGGAGATATTTGATTTCTCATTTTTGTGTTCTCAATCTGAGAGATACGTACAAATTTAGCATGGTATCAGAGCATAGATCCTTCTATGGCACGTTCTTCGCTTCCGATCGATCCTGTTTTCGTCAATTTCAGAGTTCTATCTCGTTCCAGCTGATGTTCGGTTCAGCTAGGGTTTTCTATTGATTTTTTTGGTCGATTTCTCAGTCGGATTCTCGCGCATTCAACATTTTGATCTCCAATTGTTCGATTATTGATAAGATTTCAAGATTTCGTGGTTCTCATCCCAAGCTAGGGTTTCAAAGTCAAGTCGAAGTTTGTTTTCTCTGTTACGAAGGCCGTTTTCTCTTTTCCGGTTGCGAAAAGGCTGGTAACCTCATATCACCTCTTTCCTCTCTGATTGTGAATCGCATACATAGTTGACCTGTAAATGCGTATGTGCAAATTTGCTTAAGAAAAAATGACAAATGATAATAACACCAGTGCTGATGCAACTTCTTCTACTCCCTCACGACTAATTTTCCATGAAGATGATTACACCCATCCTTGTCACCCTCTGTATGTTCATCCATCAGATGTACTAGGAACTTCCTTAGTTTCCAGTCCTTTTGATGGAAGTTGCTATGGGAGTTGGAAACGTAATGTGTTAGTTGCTTTGTCCATTCGTAACAAGTTAGATTTCATAAATGGTACTTCTCAGAGACCTCCTGAAGGTTCTCCTCTAGCTAGACAGTGGCAACGATGCAATGATCTTGTTGTCTCTTGGTTGACTAACTCTATGTCCAAAGAAATATCCAGGAGTGTTGAATACTCTGAGTTTGCTAAGGATATTTGGACTGAGTTGGAAGAGAAGCATGGGAAAGCTGATGGTGCTAGGATCTTTGAGCTAAAGAAGGAATTAGCTCATATTTCCCAAGGGTCTATGGACATAGCATCATATTTTAACAAAATTAAGCAACTATGGGATGAGATTGCATCTTTGTCCACTGGGAGAGTTCGAATGTGTACTTGTGGGGGTAAGGCTGCTGAGGATGAAGAACAAAAGGTCTACCAGTTCCTCATAGGACTGAATGACACTTATGTCCAAACAAGAAGCAACATCATTATGATGAAGCCCTTACCATCCATTGGTAATATATATGGGATTTTGTTATCTGATGAGAAGCAAAGACAAGTTTCTGCTGGAACTCAATTTGCTTCAAATTCTGCTTCTTTCAGTGCCTAGTGTATCCAGGCCTCCTATATCTCCCAAAGTAAATTTTGAACCTCAGAGGTCTACTACCAGTTTTAAAGGATCTTTTGAGCCTCACAGGTCTGTTATTGTCTGCAAATATTGTAAGAAATCTGGACATAGCATTGATAGGTGCTATAAAGTCCATGGTTTTCCTCCAAATTTCAAACCAAATAGATCTCCTTCTCCCAGAAGGTCTGCTGCACATGCTGAAGTGGATACTTCTGGTGCTTCTGCTATGTCAGTTGGTTCTGAGGGTACTTCTGCTATGTCAACTCCTGAACAGTCCTATCCAGTTCCTGGGCTTACCAAGGACCAATATTCTCAGCTAATGTTTCTTCTTCAGCAATCTCAATTGTCTCCATCAGCATCATCAGCTTCCTCAACCAACTATCTTGGTTCTGCTAACTTTGCTGGTGAGTTGTTACCTCCCAAGGGTGTATCTTATGGTGCATGTATGCTGACTAAGATAGATAGTATAATTTGGGTGATAGACTCTGGGGCATCTGACCACATGACTTCCCTTAAGCACTTGCTTTTTAATATTCAAACACTTCCTGTACCCTACCTTGTTTCTCTCCCTAACGGGTATAAGGTTAAGGTCACAAGTGTTGGCTCCTTAGCCTTGTTATTTGACTTGATTCTTCACAATGTACTCTATATTCCTAGTTTTCAATATAATCTCATTTCTGTGTACAAATTACTTTCCCATGATGAAGATATTGTACAATTTACCAAGGCTGCTTGTACCCTACAGGGCCCTTCAGTGAGGAAGCCAGTGGTTCTTGGTAGATTGGACAATGGACTCTACAAATTGTTTCAGAATGCCAAGCTCGCAACATCACCTGCCTTACCTCTTTCTAATTCCTTTAATTCTTGTTTGCTTAATTCAGTTTCTGCTCCCATTTCTGTACCTGATAATACTGCCATTGTAAATACCAATGCTGCTTTACATAATGTGAATAAAGATGATGTTGTTTGGCATTACAGACTTGGGCATATTCCTTTCTCTAAAATGAAGTGCATTTCTGGCCTTAATTGCAAATTATCTTCCAAACAGTCATTCAATTGTCCAGTTTGTCCATTAGCTAAGCAGACCAGATTATCTTTCCCTGACAGTTCTATTCACTCCACCCAGCCCTTTCAGCTAATAAACATAGACACTTGGGGACCTTATTCTAGTCCTACCTATGATGGTTCTAGGTATTTTTTAACCATTGTGGATGACTACTCTAGAGCTACTTGGACACATTTAATGGGAGCCAAGAGCAATGCTTTTGAATTGCTCAAAGCTTTCATTGCTATGGTTGAAACCCAATTCCACTCTAAAGTTCAAACTGTTAGAAGTGACAATGCTCTGGAGTGGGGATCTAGTTCTTCTGGTTGCCTTTTCTTTTCAGAAAAAGGGATTGTACACCAAACCTCCTGCCCTTATACCCCTTAATAGAATGGTGTTGTGGAAAGGAAACACAGACATTTACTAGAAACTGCTAGGGCACTTTTGTTTCAATCTCATTTACCCCTTAAGTTTTGGGGTGATTGTGTCTTAACTGCCACCTATTTGATTAACAGATTTCCCTCACCTCTTCTTCATCACAAAAGTCCCTTTGAATTGCTTCATTCTTCCACTCCTACTTACCACCACCTTAGAGCTTTTGGTTGCCTTTGTTACTCAACTGTCACAACCCCTCACAAAGACAAATTTCTTCCTAGATCCATTCCTTGTATTTTCATTGGCTACCCTTTTGCCAAGAAGGGATACAAACTTCTTAATCTTCAAAATCAATCATGTTTGTTTCAAGAAATGTCATTTTCTATGAGCACATCTTTCTTTTCTGTCAATCCTCTCCTATTATACCTCAAGTCCCCCCATTTCCCTTTTCTGCTTGTTTTGATGAGGGTTCTTTTTCTCCGTCTTATTCTACTCCTCACACTTCACCTGTTTCTCCTACTGATCCTCACTCCCCCTTTGTTCCCACTCCTATATCCTCCTCTTCTCCTGATTCCATCTCTTCTATCTCTTCTGTACCTCCTTTTAAGAAGATCTTCCAGACCACACAATCCACCTAGCTATCTCAACAGTTAGGTCTGCACCTCCACTTCTTCCGCTCCCCTCTCTAAGTCTATCTCCAATGCTCCCATTCTTAGTCAGCCTCATGTTCCTGAGCCTTACTCTTACTCTCAGGTTGCTGCTGTCCCTGAATGGCAGGAAGCCATGAGATGTGAATTTGAAGCTTTGGATGCAAACAGAACTTGGGACATTGTTGAGTTGCCTCCTGGCAAGAAACCTATTGGGTGCAAGTGGGTATACAAGGTCAAATATAGGGCTGATGGGAGTATTGAAAGGTATAAAGCTAGATTAGTAGTTAGGGGGGACACTCAGGTTGAGGGTATTGATTTTAATGAAACCTTTTCCCCTGTGGTCAAGATGTCCTCTGTCAAAACTATGATTGTTGTAGCTGTTAAGCAACACTGGCCCCTATTCAAACTAGATGTGAATAATGCCTTCTTACATGGGGACCTGGATGAAGAGGTTTTCATGAAGTTGCCACATGGTCTCATTGTTCCTCCTTCTGCTTATTCTTCTGTTTCTTCTGCTCCTTTGGTTTATAAACTCCAGAAATCTCTTTATGGTTTAAGACAGGGTTCTAGATAATGGTATGCAAAATTGTCTCAAGCTTTATGCTCCAAGGGTTTCTCTCATTCCTTAAGTGATTACTCTATTTTTACCAAGGGTTCTGGGGCTTATTTGGTCATCTTGGCTGTATATGTAGATGATATTATCTTGACTGGGTGTGATCTAGCTGAATTAGCTGCCTTGAAGTCCTTTCTCAATGATCAGTTCAAGATCAAGGACTTGGGATCTCTTAATTACTTCCTTGGGATTGAGGTCTTATACACTGATTCTAGGGTACTTCTTCATCAAAAGAAGTTCATTCATGATTTGCTGGATGATTTTTATTCCTCTGAATGCTCTCCTGTCACTTGTCCTCTTGAGTTGAATGTCAAGCTGAAAGATAAGGTTGGTCCTCCCTTGCCCAAACCTGAAGAGTACAGGAGTCTAGTGGGCAAGCTGAATTTTTTGACCCACACTAGGCCTGATCTTAGCTTTGCTGTACTGCATCTAAGTCAATTTATGCAATCTCCTTGTGTTCCACACATGCAGGCTGCTTCACACTTGCTACGATATCTCAAGGGCACATCTGATTTTGGCACATTTCTTAATAATTCTCCCGACTTGTCCCTGCAAGTTTATTGTGACAGTGATTGGGCTTCTTGCCCAGACAGCCGCAGGTCTGTCACTGGCTTTTGTATATTCCTTGGGGGCAGCTTGGTGGGCTGGAAATCAAAGAAGCAACCAGTTATTTCCCTCTCATCCACTGAAGCTGAGTATAGGTCTATGAGTAAGGCTGTGGCAGAGTTGTCTTGGCTCACCAGATTGTTGGCTGATTTTGGTGTGTCTCCCTCCTTACCTGTTCCCTTGTTTTGTGATAATCAGACAGCTCTCCACATTGCACGCAACCCTGTTTTCCATGAACGCACTAAACATATTGAATTGGATTGTCATTTTGTTCGTGGTAAGCTTGGAGATGGCCTGATCAGTCTTCTTCACACTTCTAGTGCTTCTCAAGTGGCTGATGTTCTTGCTAAGGTGTTGCCTGGACCTGCTCATCATCTTCATGTTCGCAAGTTGGGGGTTGTGTCACCCTCCAGCCTGAAGGGGGCTGTTGGACTAGGCCCATTTAATTGTGGCTGATTTTTTATTTCTTTACTTTGGGCCAGTAATAAGACCCGACCCAATTGTATATTTATAGGCCCATTCTTTTGTACAGATATTTTGGGATTCATTCTTGTAAAGAACTAAATATAGAAAATATCGAGAAGCTTCCTCTTCCTCTCTAATGGAGATATTTGATTTCTCATTTTTGTGTTCTCAATCTGAGAGATACGTATAAATTTAACAGGGTTGGCCTGGTGGCAATAGACTTGAGCCTTGGGGTTTGCTCCCTTTCAAGGTCTCAAGTTCGAAACCCACTGGGTGCAAACAATTTCTGAGGGCCATCGGACGGGGTAAAACCTGAATTAACCGTGGTGCACTTGCGGGAAACTCCTTGCCGAGGGCCTGTGCTCTTAGAGACTCGGACACCCGGTGCAAATCAAAAAAAAAAAAAGAAATTGACAAAATCAAGGCCTTCACATATTTTAACCAACTGAAGAACCATAAATGATCATCAATTGAAGTCAAAAGCATGAATGTCGCAGGAGACTGTTTTCATTCTGGTTAGGCGTGCATCCAGTATGTCCACGTGCATAACTTCGTAGTCCGAAATACTTGAAAAATTATTTGCTCAGTAAGTATATGGACACTGGAGGAGCTCAAAGGATGGTGTTGTAGCTCAATCAAGAAGTTGTTTGACCTTTGGAGCATCTTTTATTCTATTTTCGTTCTAAGTTGAGTCATGCCACAGACAATTAAAGAAGCCTATGTAAGCTGGTGTTATTGGAGAATTGATAATGCCATTAAAGGGATCTTGAAAATGATCCCAGCAACTATTTTTTGGTGTATCTGGATAGAGAGGAAACTCAGGCAACTCCAACATACTCCTTGAAAGCCATCTGCTTGGTTATCTTGTTTAGCTGGAACTTTCTGACCCTTATAAATAGTACTGAAATTTTTTTGGACTTCGTTAGCTCCCTGATCTTAACGTAGCTACTCATGTATTGGAGCTAAGTAGCTAACTACATCTCTTTTCTACCTACTGCATCTTCTTGATGCAATTTTAATGAAATCTTCTTACTTCATCAAAAACTAAACAAGAAGTTTTTCGACATGTAGCTCTGATGATATCTCTTTGTTCTTTTTCCTTTAAAGCTAATTTTTATTAAAATAATAAGCAGATAGTCCATCAAAATCACTTGTAGATGAGCAGCGTCAACTAAGTTCATGAGGAGAACATACTTGTTGTTCGTACTTCGTAACTGTTGTCTCTCTGTATCCATTGCTTTCAGTGCCTCCTGAGCGTGTTGTCGATTGCGTTCCAGTTCTTGCTGCAATGCAGACAGTTGAGAAGTCGCACGCTCGGATTTCTCATTGACATCACGAAACTGGGCCTCAAGATCATCTTTTTCCTGAATAAACAGAACTTCGACAAAGAACAGTTAATTATTGTGATTCTCGCTTTAAAAATGAGGGGGGAGGGGTGGAATTTGAAAACAACTAATGTACAACTTGACTAACTTGTCCACGGCTTTTTTTTTAATTTCCAAGCCAATTGGATCTTTAGGAAGAGAAGAAAATAAGACTATATCATGACCACATTCATGATTCCTCCCACATTCATGATTCCTCCACTTTATTCAAACAGTGCTTTCATGCTTATCTTAGTTGATTTAAAGTTCAGGTGAATTGAGCTCTACTTTTGGACTTGTTTTCATCAAGGACACACTTAATTCTTTCATCAGCAGTTGTTAAACTATTCCACAATGCTGTAATTCAGAAAGGGTAGATTCAAGTGAACTAGTCCAATTTTTTTGAGCTACAATTCTTTTGAATTAAGGGAAAGTCTACTGAGCATAAATAACTTACTATCAACACCAATCCAACAACTAAGCAGCCATCTCAACCTCTATGGAAGAGTAGGCTATCTTCTTCTACAATGTAGTTTCACGTCGGATTTTTTTTTTTTTTGGG